>WTSP01016707.1:0-33001 GCA_025331215.1 Actenoides lindsayi | reverse complement strand
TTCTCTGTTTCGGGTATAGGAGGGCAGGTGTTTTAGAAGGTTTTTTTTTTTAAAAAAGGAGTACCCCCCCCCCCCCCAGGTTCATTAGAGGAGATTTCAGGGAATGCAATAAGCTAAAGCTCAGAGAAACTGCAAACATTTGTATTCAATGGAGTCTTTATAAAGTGACCAATGACTGCTTCCTTGTTTTTGTTAATGATACTTCATTTCCTACAGAATAGTTTTCAAATGATTAAAATGATGCAAAATATAAAGGAATTCAGACAATATCTACCCTGTGCTTTAGTCACTGATGAGTTGTCAAAGTTTGCTAGCTGGCTAGAGGGTTTGCATTTAAAACAATCCATTCATTTTATTGGAAAGGAGCCAAAGGATAAAAAAATGACTTATAAAGGAACACCGGGCTCTGAACATCTCACACACAGCATTTCTTAATATTCTTCTCTTAGTTAATAGAGCTGTTTTCAGTTTGGCTTCCTATGTAACATTTATTTAATAACCTGCAGTCAAAACACAGAAATATCCCAAGGCACATTAGAATCTACAGTTACGTTCAGAGGCATATATCTAATCGTGACAAATGTAATTTGGTTTGTATTACATAATAAATGGAATGGGCAAGAACCAAAAAAACAGAGGAAGAAAATGAGCATGAACTGGTAAGTAAAGGAGTGAAAACGAAAACCAGTGTGATGTGTGTGAGTAAAGAGAAGTACACTCTACTGTATAGCAACAGGAATTGAATTCTTACCTTTGTTATTGTATACATCTAGATAGTTTGGTGCTGAAAAAATTGTGATTAGTGAAGGGAAGCCTGTTGTTTGGCTTTTCCTGTACATACGGTATCTAAAAGGAAAGAGAAGATATTAATTATTGCCCAAAGCTGTATGGGTATTTGTCACTGACCAAATACAGTGCAAAAACAGTCTGAGAAGGGGAGGGGAAATAGAGAGTCCGATATTTTCAGTGCTGTGTCTAATCTCATCCAGCCTATTAGCCAGTTTACTAAGGCTTGCATGTTTTCATTACCTAACCTTGCTGCCTTGTGACAAATAAAAGGCTTATTGGACCAACATATAATCAATGAAGCATTAAACCCTCAAGTAGCTCAAAGCAAACCAACCAAACTGTACTTTTGTCTTACTAAGACACAAGTTAACGCTCAATACTGCTCTTTAGCCTTCAGCTCCAAGAAACTGGAGAACTTGGCACATGTCCACAACAGTTGCACTGAAACCATTGTACAGTTTCAATGCAATCCCTTCGACAAAACTGTATTTTTCACCCTTTATTGCAAGGCGGTACAATAAAAATGAATCTTCATTACCCTTGGGTATTTCATGTCAGTTATTTTTGGCAGAGTAATAGCTTGCTTTTAATTGCATTGACGTTTTTAAGTATGTGATAATTCAAACATTCAGAAAGCTTTTTATATGCATAGTGAATATCGACCTCACTCCTACAATCTTACTACTTTATCTTTTATTACTATTCAGGTTGCATAAAGTTTCTACCTCCAAATAAACACATTAATAATTTATGCAAGATATGCAAAGCTATTTATTCAGATACCAATCCGTCATTAAAATCCCACAATGCTACATGTCAATGAATAGATATTTTATTATCATTTTTTAAAGTGGCATAAAAAAATTCTATCTTTACACTGGCAATAGTGTACACGAGGGAACCTTTGACATCACCTGGATGGTTTTTGCACACAGTGTCTTAACAAGCTCCTCAAATTCATTAATGATACTCCTGCATGAAATAATTTTTGGCTATTGAGTTCCACAAGTTTATTTTCCTCAATAAAGCATAAAAGTATTTGGCCCAGAAGCTTCAGGTTGGTGTGAAAGATTGAAGACATGACAGTTCTGGCCTCTGAGAGCCAAATCACTCTCCAGGCACCGTGGCAATCAGTGTGTCAGAAGCCTCAGGCACATCTGCAGAACTTCTTTTTCTAAGCTGAATTTGTTTTCCTTCACAAGTTTGGAATAAAAATAACTTTTGGTCATTTTATGCCACTTAAAATCACTGAGGCTAAGCAAGTGGGATATATGAGTATTCATTAAGCCCTGTAATTCAGTAATAATGATGTAAAAGACATTCTAATTCCAGTATATGCTTATATAACAGTGTTAATAAAATGTGAGAGCTGTTGCAACTTAAAATTAAGTTTTCCAGGTCGTTCCCACTCAGCTGTTCTTTCTTTCCTTGCTCTGTTAGAGAATAGTAAGAGCCATTATTCATTAACAGTGCTCCCTCTCTACACACTTACCCAGCATCCTGGGCTTCATGAGCTCGGAGTATAGATAACAAGTTATTGTGCTGTAGGAATTCACATACAGCAGGGTAACTGTTGGAAGAAAATAATAGCACCGGTTATGGTATTATCTGAAGCACCACATTTAGGTCTAGCTTTCACAAAATGTTTCATCCAACATGCATCATTCATGACATCAGCCTCTGCAGGCAGATTTCAGGAGAGACAACACTGGCAGCAGCAGCATCTTTAATCCCACCGCACAACCGCATAGAGAGGAAGGCTGGAACGTTGCAGTGCTTTACATAACAACAACCCCCCTATTGCTTGTCAGAAGGAAAAAGTCATTTCTTTTATTATACTTTAAGATTCAATGCACTCTGCAAAAGAAAAACATGATACAGTGATTACTTGCAACAGAAAAACCTCCTCACCCACTAACTACACTATACACAGGCTGATTGTGGACATAGGGTCATAAGGTGGTGTGTGGAAGAAGAGGGAGAAAGACAGAGAGAAGAACAGCAAATAAATCTCCAAACTGGAGATGTTTGAGGTTCTGAACTTAATCTCCTTGATAAACAGGAATTATCTTTCCCCTTGGAAACCTAAAATGTAAAAATGTAAATTCCTTGACTTCTGAAAACCCCAAAAATGTGCCCATTGAATACATGTTTCCAAGACACCTTCTACTGTACAGCTGAAGACAAAATAATTAGGTGGAAACGGTGACAGAGGAACCTCTAACGTATTTTTCAGTGCCCTTAGCCTTGCATTCAAGGAGAACAGAGCAGCCCTTTCTTAAAATCTCAGCACTATGAAGATCAGATAAATAATTCCCCACTAAATATTATACAACAGACCTGCTGCCCCAGCCACGATTTCACGGACCACCTTCAGAGCCCCCTTGGAATCATTTAGCAGCCCCATCAGCTTCTAACTTCATGCACGAAAGAGACAAAAATTCCCAGTAACAACCCCCAAAATCTAATGGACAGTCTTCCTTCGGTTTATCCAAGATAAACACCGCTGCTTAGTTTCAACCTGCCTGGATATTTTGAAGCTGAAATGTCATAGAGAGGCTACAAACCCAGAAGTACATGACTGGTTTTGGACTTGACCCATCTAGCATACATTCCCAGTCACAGGTTGTCTAAAAAGATTGTTATTATAAAATAATTTCAATTCCCAAATTACTCAGGGTATCGTTTCGGCAACTGCAGTGATCTCAAAAGCTGACAGGCTGCCATTCAAACCCCTGGCAAATGAGCACTAATTTGCATACATTCCTTTTCATAATTAATTGTGACTAAATGTAGACTTATGGTACATTTTGTTTAGAAATTTTTACATTAACTTCTGAAAACTGGGATCTATAATGAAAAATCTGATAGACAGTTGATTATGTTCATTATCAGTGCAGCTGCTCAAAATGTCTAGCCTATTACTTTTCTACCCCCCCCAGTATTCTTTTCATCCCGTGTTAAGTACTGCTTTTAAAGAAGACATAATGAAGTGATAAAAAATGCTCCCAAATAGACATGATAGGTTCTTTCCATTTCAAAGTACAAAAGTGGGGCTTTTTTATACCTTAATTATCTTATTCTTCCAAAATCCCTGGAAAATCGCTTTCTACTAGTAGAATTTCACTGATTCTACAGGGCCCACACCTAGAAAGGCAGAGTTGCCACATAGTGCTCCATACCAAAAAAAAATATATATCTGTCTGCTCTCTTTTCATGT
Organism: Actenoides lindsayi; assembly: GCA_025331215.1. NCBI lineage: Eukaryota > Metazoa > Chordata > Aves > Coraciiformes > Alcedinidae > Actenoides > Actenoides lindsayi. Next base: position 28,992 of record WTSP01016707.1, on the reverse strand, counting down.
AAGTGCATGGCATGGCATCTGTAACGAGCAAGCACTCATAGTACCCAGACCACTACAAGCAGACTATCTGGATCCTTTATTCTGAAAAAGGTAAAGCAACTCAGGCATTTTTCTTCAGCTACTTGTTGACACAGGGGCTGGGGACGTGCAGAATGTTCACCCTGTGCAGCTATTCCCTGGGCTATACCACTTGTGACAATAAATACAAGGCTTTAATTTCCAGCACTTCCTTCAACATCAGTTTGCTTACTGCCCAAACGCAGCCTATTAAACAATATTCCTTAGTGCAAAAGTAACACAGCCTCCAGGTAAACAGCAGCAAAACCTGCTAAATGCCAACAGAACAGGGATTATAGCAAAAGCTCTTAGAAACGAGGGTTAGCAAAATAGAATTCTGCTTGGAAACTCTTCTCTAATCATTCTAATGAAAAGTAGTCTTGTAATCAAACTCCCTACTAGTTCTTCTGATTGCTGCCCTTCCAGAAAAACTCTCCTCCTTGCCCTGCTTTGCACAGCCCAGACTGTAATTCAGATGAGCCAGAAATAAAGCAGTTGGCCAAGAGGGAAAACAAACAAACAGAACCCCCCCGCCACGCAACAGGCTTTTCCAGAACAACCCAGCCTTCTGCCCGCGCTTCGTGTGTCACGCTGAATCATGGAAGAGCTGTGACTCATGGAGAAAACAAAATACCCCACCACTAAGCTGGAGAGATGTTGTTCCCCATGGAGTATGTGACTGTGATGTTCCCAACTTCAGCGTCCTTTCCCCCCCCCCCTCATTAAAATGCCTCATGCATAGTTTACTAGTTCTGAGGTCTCCTTTTGCATGATCACTTAGTACTTCTACACTGTTTTGGAAGAGAAGCAAGACTTTGCTAACAGGAACCAAACTGGCAGATCACAGAATCACAGAATGGTAGGGGTTGGAAGCGACCTCTGGAGATCATGGAGTCCAACCCCCCTGCCAGAACAGAATCACCCAGGGCAGGTTGCACAGGAAGGGGTTTGGAAAGTCTCTAGAGAAGGAGACTCCGCAACCTCTCTGGGCAGCCTGGGCCAGGCTCTGTCACCCTCACAGCAAGGAAGTTCCTCCTCACGTTGAGGTGGAACCTTCTATGCTCAAGTTTATACCCATTGTTCCTTGTCCTATTGCTGGGCGCTACAGAAAAGAGATTGGCCCCTTCCATTTGACACCCACCCTTCAGATATTGATATACGTCAATAAAATCCCCTCTTAGTCTTCTCAAGACTAAACAGCCCCAATTCCCTCAGTCTTTCTTCATAGGTGAGATGCTCAAGTCCCTTCATCATCCTCGTAGCCTCCACTGGACTCTTTCCAGCAGAAAACATCCAGTAGATGTTCTCATACTGTTCTTCCATCAATAACTGGAAAAAAATAGATGAATTTCTTTTTTTTTTTTTTTTTTGCCATATCCTTCATATACCATTAAAGCAGAGGTTTAAACATTTATTTACAAAGAGGACATTCAAATTTAGCCCAAGAGCTTTTCTAAGATTACATGCACGTAGAAACCCAGGTTTTCTGCAAAGCCCATTGGCCTCACACTTCAGGCCCCAAAGGCAAAGGCTTCTGCTGCTCCGCTGTCCTAGGCAGCTCCCAGCACATCTCTCTCAACCTGCTTTTTCTTGCCCTCAGCTATGCTGTCTGCAGAGCTGCACTGAGAAGCAGAGCAGGGAACTGCATGGGATTAAACCATATAAGCACGTATCCTTTTTGCAGAGTCATTCTACAATTGGATGCGTTCCCAGGTCTGATGGAGCACACGAGCAATTCTACCCATACCAACCACCAAGCTGGGTGGATAATGTCGAAAAGTGTCTGGCCTGGGAGAAGGACGAGTGGAAAAGTGGACAAAAGAATCTGTTTAAAATGCTGCTACTGAAAAAAAAAACCCAACAAACCAAACCCAAACCTAAAATAAAAATACCCACGTTCATACAACTGTGCCTCACACCCCGAGGTGAAACACTCTACAGGCTTCAACAGCTTTCTGCAGATATTTCTCTGGTCCTTGCATACTCAAAACTTAACACACACGTAAAGTAAACCAGTGAAATGATGCAATGGCAGCTCCATAATTCTTGTTCTAGCACAGAGCATCTGTCAGGCCAAACCATTTCACAGCTATCCAAGGAGGGCAAATGAAGTTGCTGGAGGAGTCAGCACTGCCAGTCACTCTTGCCACTGCCAACTATTTCTGCCTTTGGATTTTTGATGGTTTTGAAAAATAGAACAATGTAGTCAAGAGCCAAACAGCTTTATAAAGCTCAACTTTCCTTAAGAACTGATATTAAACTAAGAAAAAGCCAGAGGTTGGAGCACTATGCCTGAAGAGAACGTCAGAGAATCTGCTCTACTTCTGGGGCCAGCCAATGACTTTGCCCACGCTCACACCACTCTCATGGTCTTGATACCAGTCAGTAATTAACCAAGTCTTATACACATAAACTACCCCAGAAAGTGAGTGTTAAGCTTGCACACGTGGTTACCCCGATAGGAAGCCCTTGATATACTTTACATAGGATAAGACACTACTGATTAACTCAGTGGTGCAGTCAAACTCCTGATGTTCCTCATCAGGGCTTTGACACAAAAGGAATGAAACAAGCAGAGCATGGATCCAATTGCAATTTGTCATGGTTAGGACCAGGCATGCTCACAGTAACTTTGTCCGAATGCGATGAAAGAACATTTTATTCCTTCATTCATCCAGTATATCTTCTGGGAATTATCACATTCCCCATCCTAGTGTGGCTTAGTTAGGAGTTAGGAAGCCACATTACTATTATTTTCCTCACAGCATGTTTTAAGAGTAACACTTGCCTTTATCTCTGATAATGTGACTCCAAGCAAGTCATCTACTCATGCCATTAAGCAGTTACATGTCCCTTACACGACCTAACAATGGGATATCTTTCAAATATTTCCATTTTAGGGTTTCCTAGTTGTGGGTAAAAGCAAGGTGCAAACAAGAATTTACCAGAAAACAAGTCAAGACCACAGGAAAAAAAAAGTCCCAACTATCCAAGTAGTGCCACGAACTTCAAATAAACATTTATAAAGCAAAACCAGAACAAGTTCACCCACAGAACCCCATTTGAAATCGTAATATTGACCTGTAGAAATACGAGCACCCCCTGACAGTGTTGTGAGTAAAATGTTCCTGAGTCTTCTCATTTCCAAAGTCCTCCAACGGGTCTGACCACAGGATGTCACACATAGGTCCATATGCAGGTGGTTCCTTGAATCGATCTAACTAAGGAAAATAGGAGACAAAGAAATACTAACTTCTTTCAACGATGTATCACAGAAAAATTAACAGATAAAGTGGATTCCCATTTTACATCAGTTTTTCTGTGCAATTTCTCCCCCTCCCCAATTTCCACTGGGTTTTTTTGCAAGCATTTCAGTGGACAAGAGAGAAGATGGTATTTCTGTATTTTATGATTTATTTTTTTTTTTAACATCATGGTACTTGATTTAAGTGAGGCACCTCAAGAAAAAAATACAACAGTTATTTCAAAGCAAGTTCCCATAATGAATTAAACACATTTTCACAAAAAAATTGTATTGAAATACCACATCTCTGCATTACAGAATCTTGCCTTGACATTCTTGTTGCTTTCAAAACCTTATCCCTAAATATGCAGCTAAAAACACCCCTTTCTGCCTGACTATTGGTAGTAAAAACTCAAATTATATAGAATCGTGTGGCAAATAAGACAAAAATATAGCAAAATATTAAACATCAGTATTCCTCTGCAAGAACTCTTTAATATAAAAGCTCCTCTGGTTAAAATGGGTGTAAGAATCAGGCATGCAGTCCAAAATATTCTCTACTCTACCTGAAAAATCAAGCAGTGATTCAGCAACATACCTAACATATCCTTTTAAAAAGACAAACAAACTAAAAAATTCAAAGAGAACTGGTTTGATGTTTTCAACGCTCAGTTCAAAAGTTTTAATAACCAACCTCTGCAATTTTACCTTTGTGTCCACGTCGTGAAATGTTCATAGCAGACTGACACTCCTAACTTACTTCAGCTCCCTCCCAATTAATGCTTTTGTAACGATAATTCATTTAAATCAAATAACAACTCATAAATATGCAAAACCAATTCCTGCTGATTGCCAAAGATGAATAAAGCTGCTGGGGGGTGGGGTTAAAGAAAAAGTGAAGATGTTAATCACCCTCATTTAGAATCTGAGAACTGAACAGCTTTACTTTGCCATTACATTGTTGCAAAGCCAGCTAATTTGGAGGCAGAGAATATTTTTGCTTAATGAGATAGTGAGTATTTAGCAACAAAACTTTATATTCAGTAATCTTTAAAAGTGCAGCTAATATCTTAATCTAATTGCTTTTAAACCAAAACATGTAATTACTGGCTCAATTATTTTTTTTAAAAACCATATTAATTTCTTAGTAGACTACAAATTAATCTCAGAATATTTATCTTTAGCAGCTTTAAAGCTCAGAAGTATATTTCCACATCTGCAAGTCTTAAAGCACAAGGAAGAAATAAGAAAATCTTTTCTGCTGAAACACTAAGACTGAATGGTTTAAACACCTCCTTGTAGAAATATCAACTGAGATCTCTTTCACAAAACACCTGAAAAAAATTCATCCTTGATAACATGCAACAACACCAGGTTACATGAAGAAACTGCTCAACATTGTTCTCTGAACTTCCATGAGATTTGTAAGAAGCTTCTCAGAACACGAGAGTACGACATGAGCATCAACTTAGTAAAGCCAGGCTTCAGCAATTTGCTAGGCACTCAAGGGCAGGACTATTACAAATGTGCCAGGACCTATTGAAAATGAAGCTCTTGGCTCTCTTTACAATAATAATAGTGTTTTGACTACCATACCTTTTTTATTATATATTTTAAAGTATAGTGAGTTTTTCTCTACAGCTAGTTTTATCTCTTGTCCAAGAAAGCACAGAATGCCTAACAAGGCACAAGGAATCATCGGATGCTGCTGTGCTTACGCTGTGCTAGGAGGTGATACTCAGAAAGAAATTAATGCTTTGTATTCATCGCTCCTAAATACTTATACATCCAATGTTTATTTTTTGTTAGAACACAAAGATGATCAATCCTTTGTTTTACTGGACGCTGGCGATTTCCTCACCTCGATAAAATACGATCAATTGCAGCAATTCCTTTTATGTTGCATTTAAAAAGACCTTTAAAAGGTGACAATGTCAACATTAACGTCCAAACGACGCATGAGCATCTTCCACCAGTGAACCCCAGGGAGAAAGGATGCAAGTTCTAGTGGCTAGCAACCAACTGCTCACTTGTTAAGACACGAGCACTGTTCTGACTTACTTTTCTGATGTCATCTAAGGTGTTGATCTCTGGAGACAAGCCCCCGTGTACACACAGGAATTGTTGGTTCATCAGAGCAGCCAAAGGAAGGCAGTCGAAGGCATCCATGCAGGCATCATATACGCGTTCTGAGTATTTGATTTTACCTTTTAAAGATTAAGATGGTGTCAGAAAGTGCCATCACTATTTAAGAGGAAAAAATAAATCAGTGCGCTGCTTAATGTCTCAGTCTGGCTCTCACTGCTTTCTCTTGCACTGAGGACTGTAACAAAGCTTGGCCCATGCAAAAAAGTTCTTCAGGACTATTGTTACTCACTGCTGAAAAAAATTCTTAGATTCTGAGGTGGAGCTAATAAAAATTCTGCCAAGTGAATGATATTTTTCCAAAAAACTGTAAACAAACAATTTCATATACCTCTATAGTCTGCCATGAAATCTATACAGAAGGCCTTAAAAAGTCTGCTGAAGGGTTCTCATCTGCCATATTATCACTCAATATACTCTATGAAGTAATCAGAACTTCAGCCCAGTCCCTCATAATTAATTATCTACAGAAATTCTATTAGGAAATGAATGAGGTGGTACAATGAAGCCGAAATGTTAATTTACCAATACGCGTATTAAACTCAGTAAACCATGAAGCCTTGGAGCCAATTAACATTTCCGTTATGCCCGGTGCTAAAAAGGGAACACAGACTCGTGGCAATAGCTTCAGCTGACAGTGCCACAGGAAAAAAATAATAAATAAATCAACCTTCACTGTGCAGGTGAAGGTCTACATCTAATGTGTCCCTGTGTCCTTTCTTGCAGCACAGAAAGGAACTCCTATAAAAAGAGCATAGCAAAAAGTTTAAGCCTATTTACAGGGTGTGAAAATACTAAAAGGGAAAAAAAAAAAAGCCAACACCCCAGACATAAAAATTCCTTGCAGTTTCCTCCTGCTGCAGATGAGACCCCGGTGAGATGCCACCTCCTCCTGGACCATCAGGGACCTGTTGCAGAGGTGCCAGAGCTGGCATGCCGACAGGTTTGGACTGCCAGGCTGCTGCCTGGGGCAGCAAACTGGCAGTCACTGGAAAAAAAAACCAGCAGGAGAAGGAGTTGACGAGGAGCATCCAGGCCCAGATGGCCCTGAGCTGCTTCTCAGGCCAGGCTGGCACCGAGTAACAACGCTCCTGGGTTTGTGCGGGTGGTCGGTCACTACCTGCAGTGGGGTCTAACCCCTTCCTTCCTCCATCAGACACACTCCAGCTCCTGCAAGATGACTGTCCTCTCAGGGAACAGTGATTTTCACCTTTAAAATTAATGACTCAGAGGTACATTTTAAATTCCTGATGGTAAACCACTAACCAATACAAAATAACAAATCAAGTTGTTGAAAAGGGAGGGAGGAGAAAGGTTAAGGTAGACTTACATTCTTGCTTAAATGTGAAATACTCTGTTAAATGTCTACATTCATGATTCCCACGAAGTAAAAACAGTGTTTTGGGGTAAAGGATTTTCAAGGCCCACAAGTACAGCACACACTGCAAATCAGAAAAAAAAAAAAAAGGAGAGAAAATATAATTCACAATTAATGATGTAATTCAACCACTTAGATTCCCTTCCACCCCCCCCAAAAAAAAACAGCAGAAGAAAACGTATTCTATACACAAACATTTATTTTCAACGGGTTATTTTCAACAGGTTAACTTCACTCTTCACACACAAACATTCCTCTGCATTTCAACTTGGACTGGTTGAAACTGGTGCCAGTATATTCTGATGTACACTTTGGCTAAGTGGTATCTCCCTGTTCAGCCACGCGGTGCCTTTGGTGGCCCGAGATGTCCCTAAGTAATTGCTGTGCCTCTCTAAACTGAAGCACACACTCTCCACCTGGCAGGTGAGGCAGAAAAACCTGATGTGGAAAATAAAAAAGCCATTGGAAGATTGGCTTTTCCTGGCACACTGAAAAAGCTGCTCTAGAATAATTTAACCCACACTTCAAGAAACACCTCAGCTCCCGGTATTACACAGTTTTTATATGAATACTTGGTCGTTTTTCACTTAATATTGTTCTGTACAAACAAGTGAGGGGGAAAAAAAAAATCCTCAAAGCTCTCGCATTAAGTGAAGTTACTACAAAGCTTCTATAAAGCCTTTTATCTTCCCAGAAGATTTCTACTGGAGATGTCAGTTCTTCTAGACGCGTTTTTAAAGATAAAAAAAAGAAGACTTGGAGAGGCTAATTTCTGCTCAGACCTCTCAAAACCAGCCAGCTGAAAGGGCTGTTTTGAAAAGAGAACTGCCACGGCAGCAATGCCAAAGCCATCTGACTCTGGGCCAAGGAGTAAACTTGCAAACTTCATGGGAGATTTATCCTCTGTGCAGGATGACCCTGCACAGGTACCTGGCTGACAAGCTCCCAGCTCCAAGGAAGCAGATGGAAAATAAGACCCATTCAGCCCAGGAGATGAGCCTACCATCTGTAAGAACGCTGTACAGATCACAGGGGGCCAGAAAACTGAACAATTTCTCCAAAGAGTGAGCCTGGGGAAAGTCTGCTGGAGCTCGCAGAGATGGACACAGGCTTGAGGATTTCCTGTCAGTGGGGAAGGAAGCTTGTGCTTCTCCACAGCATCAGGGCAATCCTGTCTCTCTGACCATGGTTTCTTCATGACTCCAAGAATTCCTGGGATCTTCCACATCCTTGAACTTAAAGGCTTATGCAAAACTTTGATGTAAATGCTGTGAGACAGTAAGTTTAAAGTGACGCTTCCATCCACAGAAGTAAAGTTCCAGCTTTTAAAGCTGTATTGCAAAACAGCTTGTAATTTAGAAGAGCACAATGATTGGTGCTTAGGTGAGATGCTTTGTTAAAAAAAAACAACAAGCAACCACAAGAAGCCCAAACAACAACAACAAAAGAGTAGTTTACATTTCACCTATGCCTAAACATTTCATTTTCATACAGCCTTGAAGGCAAGACTGAAATGAGCACTATGTACTTAAACTATCATCCAGATTTGGGAAGCAGAGAAATTAAGGAAAGCTGAAAGCTTTATCTTTTTGGCATTTGGTACTTGCTTACGGGTAGATTTCTTTACATTTCCTTTCCATAGATTTATTTTTTTTTTTCTTCTTTTCTACGCTTCCTTTGAAGCACTCATGAGAACCAGACTGAGAAGATCACAGGGACTCAATGCACTCCAGAAAGTTCTGTGTTTCCCTGCAACTATTCCAGTAATGGTAAGCCCACCATTCAAATTGTGTTGTTTTCATTGGTACCACATCAAAAGCTCATTTTGTTTAGATTAATTCCTTTAATTTTTCTCCCTTTTCTGTTCAGTACTTCAGTGATTCAACATCATAATAAACGAGAACCAATTATCACATGGATTTTTTTTTTTCCCCGCCATGCAAACTAAACAGCAAATATGAGGGTGATTATTTGTCATGGCTTTTCAGCTTACACAGGTATTTACATATAAAAAAACCCCTTAAATTCAAAAAGCATAACACGAGTAAACATTTTGGTTTCTTTTTATTTCTTTTTTTTTGGGGGTGGGGGGGAAGCGTTTTGTTAGGTTTTTTGTTTGGTTGGTTTTTGGTTTGTTAGTTTTTTGGTTTTTTTTTTTAAACTCTGCTTTGCATATCATAATTCTTAAAAGTCAAAAGATTTACAATAATTTGCCCTTGTCCAAAATCTGAGTTTGCAATCTTCAATTATTTGGCAGTACTGCTTCCCAATAGCAATATTTTACAATCTTTTTTGTCGTCGTTGTTGTTTTCCCCCAACTTTTTCATCAGGAACATACCACTCATCAGCTCTGCTGTAACTCTGTGTAAAATGTACAGCAGTGACCTTGCAATCTGGACATCTCGGAGGTTATTTTTGGCCTGTCTCATTTCATACCATCAAAAGCAAACCCAACCAAACGGCAACAAAACAAAACGAAAGGTTACATCTGTTAAATGCCAGCCCTCAAACTGCACCCCTGCTTAGAGTCTTTCAGCCGTTGAAATAGCAGATATGTTAAGTTTATACCAAAGAGGTAATCTGCCCACCTCCCAGCTCCTATAGTCAAGCTGTTCTCCTGCTGGGGCTCTGGCAGCCTCAGCATCAGGCAAGAAAAGCTCTGTGCAATTAAGTGCTGCGTAAGCCAAAGGCACGTATTTCCAAAGCGGGCCTGGGATTTAACTCCACGGGCGCACGCTGGGTTTGAGCCGTCGCACAATTCAGCATCTCAGCACCCCCTGAAAAGGAGAACCAAACGCCCCAGAGCTCTTGCACCCGGTGCCCAGGACGAGGAACCCTGAAGAATCGTTGCTGTCACCGCTAGACTGCACCTCCAGCAACCCAGCAGACTCCTCGCTGCTGGGAGCTGCTGCGCACTGGCCGTGACAAGAAGAAGGGGATGCAGCTCGTTCTCTTAGTTGGGGGCTTCTTATGGGTAACAACAGATGAACTTTCCCCTCCAAATGACTGGTGGCATTGGGCACTCCCCTAGCAGATGAAATGAAGCGCGAGTAAGCTCCAGGTTAATTCGTACTCAGAGGAGTGATTTAAGCCAGACTTTGCTCAGGCTCTGTGATGCTCTGTGAACTGTGGGGCAGTATCTCAGCACAGCTCCTTCACCTTCTACCACACTCAGACCTCACCAATGGCATTATTTGAACCATCACAGCACCCAGTACAGGGGCAGAGTTCTGAAATGGAGTAACTATCCCCATGGGATCAGTGTGCTTTTTTTTTTTTACACATGCAGCTACCCTCACAGAATGGTACGACTATGTGTCTGGGCTTTATTTCAGAGACAAAGTCAAGCTGCATCTGTAACCAAAACACAAGAGATTCAAGTTATTCCATTCCTGAACTTCCATCCCTTCAGCACTGGGAAAGAAAACTCTTAACACTACTGGCAATAAAGAAAAAACCTGACATTTAAGCCTGTATGTTTTTATGTGGGACTGAGCAGAAAAGTAATTCCAACAGCTCATTTGCATAATACTAATTCATTACAGTCAGAATTTACTCTGATTGTAACTTTTCCAAGACAGAGATGAAAAGCAGTCTATACGTATACTCCTCCCGACACCACAGGCCATTTATTTCTGCCTTTCAAAAGAGTTGTCAGACTCAGGTAGAGATTAGTCATTCTTCCTTACAGCCCGTTCCTGCAGAACCACTTATGCTCAGACTATTCTTTGCATTTAAAAATAGCCCTCTGTTTTGATCATTTAGGTTTCTTTTCTCCGTGACCTTAAAACCTGTTTGAAAGCGAGAACCGAAGGGGTTCCCACTCCAGAGTCAAAACCCTGGAACAGCACACGAGCACCACAGGGAAACGTTATCAGTTACGGAGCTGAGGAAGCAAGTGTGCCACATCAGATATGGCAACCTGCATAAATTTGTTATTCTAAGTGACGAAACGCTCCAGCTCTGCCAAAAGATCAGATGGAAAAGAGAGTGCAGCTACAGGGTGAAGATTCGGTCCGTGCTGAGAAACCTCGTCTCATCCCTTCCACAATGTTGACTTCCCCCCCCCTCCCCCCATCATTTTACCTGCTGTAATTCCCTTATTGGCCTCTCATCCAGTGACACCTTTCAAAGAGTGGAGCTGCTCCAAGCAGAGCACACAGATGAAGACCTGAGCCCCTGGAGCAAGGGCTCCGTGGGGCAGGGACTCTCCTTTCTGCTGAGTGCCTTATACAAATACTTTTCTCTTTTTCCCCTCCGCATTAGCAAATGCCTTCCACCTACCTTATGCAATTTCTTCCTCTGTTCTTAATGATAATAGCTTACATTATGTAGTACCTTTTCATACAGAAGAATCCCAAATGCTTTGCAGCCCACAGACAAGCATTATCTCGCCCACTACCAGAACCCGGCTAGGTCTAGGCTCAATGGTATCACTGTTACTCTCGATATCACACAGCAATCAAAGGGGTTTTTTTTAAAAAGCTTCTTATTACTCGTGATTAATCCCTTGGACCAGCTACTTAATTCTTTTGGAAAGACCCCAGAACTGCAATAGCCTCATGTCTACGCAGCAGAAAGGGGAGCCAACAGATCGAGGGGATGAAGATCACAGTGTGACTGGCATGGTAGAAATATGCATTGAGATCAGGCTAGGGCTGTTTACCACCACCACTTCTCCAGCACTAAGTAGGAAGAGCTGGTGCCTGCTAGGCATGCTCGGGGCCCCCCCTCCACCACAACCATCCCTCTTGAAACAAGCCAAGTTGCATTCTTCACCGTTTTCCTTTCCTTGTCACTAATTACTGCACTAAGTTGATGCCTGAGTGCATAGCTCTACATCCAAATATGCTTACAAACCAGAAACCTGCCTTTCTTTTCAGAGGCATCCTTTAATCAAGGTGACAAGAATCAGTTTTATGACCAAAAAAGTAATAAGTTGAGAACCTTCAATACAAAAAAAAAGAGTAATTTCAGTGACAGCTCAGATATTTCCTTAGTGCTGGCAGAAGCCAGTGCTGCTTCCAGGGAAAAAAGTAGTGTTCCAGAATGGATAAACTAAATTCAGAATATAAGTTGCTTATTCTCCACCTATAAGTTATTTTGCTTTGTGTTATATGTCTTGCTATTGCCTTTAATTGGTAATAGCCCTATGGCAGATTTTGGCAAACTTTCAAACAAGAACTTGGGAGTTGAAGCAAATCCACTTGTTCTATTTCTTATATTAAAAACATACATAGAAATGAAGACAAAACTACTCTTCCAGATACAATTTGGCTCAAAGTCTACAGGAGATAGGAACTAGATAATCACAACTGAAAAATGGTGGTTCAGGATTGAGCTGCACAACAGTTTTAGGCTGCGAAGCCACCCCCTCCACTCCCAACCTTGCCCAAGCAATCCAGCATGGCAATGCACACAGTGATGATTTAGCTCGCTGTGGATCAGAGGAGGGAGGAAACTGGCACGTGCAGCACAAAACCCACATGATCAAAGTGCTGACTTCAGTATGAGACTAAATCCCAACTACATTGATTTTTGGCAGGTGGGTGAAAGAACCTTGTAATTCTTAAGTTTTTAGAGCATTTGCACTTGGAACAGGACGCTTCTATTTGTACAATGTGCCACCTCCCAAAGATTCTCTTAACATTTGAAGTTTTAAAAGTGAGCTAATTAAGCAAAAGTAGTTTTACTGAATTTTCTTTTAAAGAAACTTCTCCTCACACTAAAAATATAAACCTGGCAAGCTGATCCATTTTACAAGCACATTATAAATAACTCGGCTGTTTGGGATTACATATTTTTATATCAATAGGGCAACAGTGTATGAAGATGTGGTATGTAGAATGAAACAGCAGTGCCCGTGTTCTCATCTGCTGTCATCTTACCCCATCAGAGACACAGAGAGCAGGATCTACAATGCTTCTAACACAGAGTGGGTAGTCTCCCTCGACTCAGAGGGGGTGAAAGTCTGAACGTTTCAGAGAAAGGTGTCAAGCTGTAGCTCAAAAGCTGCTGCTGCAAGAGCTTCTGACTGACCGTTCAGTAACTAGATCAGCTATGAGCTGGATGAACAAATCCAGATTAGGTTGGATGTGATAATCGTGCTCCTCAGCTGTCAGTTTGGGTAACCAAGCAGCAACACAGAACAGAAGGGAAAAAAATTAAATAAATAAAGCCTGTTTGGTTTATGAGCACTGAAACAAAGGATTTGTGCTTAGTATTTAACCTGCTTTTAGTCAAAGGTGGGCAGGTGGGACAGGACACTCTTTTCTTCACAAACCAGCTATAGATGCTGTCATTTGATCTCCACATCATACAACTTGATACTGGAGTCTACACCAGGTCTCAGCTGGGCGCATGTGCATCACTCCTCTGTGGATTCAACTGCTGCATCAAAAGCCAGAGAACACTCACTCCTGCGTGCTGTGTCTCCACAGAACTCACTCATTCTCTCCAGCACAGTATGTTATCTGCTGGCTTTTCTTCCCCATTTACCCCCTATCCAGTCCTTCCATTTTCATAAAATTTCACACTTGGATCAAACAGACCTAGAAGTTGAACTAAACTATGAGTTGTTCATTTAGTTCTTCTGTTAGGTCTATTTGCTAATAGCTTATGTCTATTCATCCTACTTAGCCTGCTCAAGCTGCAGAGCAGGCTGTCTTCTGTGCTACATTTGGATGGCTACTAGCTAGCACCAAGGTCCATTTTCCATCAGCTTTCCAGCACAGATACAGTGGGATCTGGCTGGATGCCAAGTAACCTTTATAAAAACACCACCAACGACATTCCCAGGGACTTTTATTTGCTCACAAGTGGTAGCTGCAAAGAGCTTCAGTATTCCTGCACTGGTGAAATCACAATGCTAAATACACACAATTGGCTCCAAGCAGTTTCATGGCCAAAAAAAAAAAAAATAAAAATAGACAAAAAGAAACTTACTTCAATGCTGAAGTACCCTCTGTCCACATAGTCCCCCAGGAAGAGATACCGCGTGTTGGCAGGAGAACCTCCCACTTCAAACAGCTTCATCAAGTCAAAGAACTGACCATGGATGTCTCCACACACTGGAAGAGGAAAAAGAGCAATATTCAGATTTACCATGTGAAGATCATCTTGGGCACACACATTCCGAAATCACTGTCTTAGAAGAAATGTGTTATGACAATTTTGTGCATCATCTTCCAGTCAAACAACCAGCGAGAGCTGGCAGCTGCTCAGCAGAAGCTGTTTTTCCCTGACATGCATCCATATATGTGCATGCAAAAGGCTAGCGAGCAATTAAAGGAGAGGCATCAGGCCAATCTGACCAATAATTATTTTCATAGGTGTCTGTCCATTCCTCCTACTGCCCAGCAGAGCACACAATACTGGCAGCAGTAGTAAAACGAACCAAAGTTGTCCTGAAAAAGAGAACACGCTCAAGCAAGGTTACTCTTTCTTTTGCCATCACTCCTCTATTTCTCCTCCTCAAACTCAGCCAGGCACCAACAGGCTTTCCATAAAATGCAAAGTGTGCCAGTCCCGTACATGCCACTGGTTAAACTGACAAACTTCGGGCAAAACTCTGGTTTCTGGATAGAAAACTGCCCTGCTTGCTTTCCCAAAGCATGTCTTACAGGAGAGGACACTGATTTTTCATGCTTTAACCTCTACAGCTTTATTTAACCTCGCTTAATTATGATTGTTTCACCTCATTGCAATGAAGTCAATCTAACAAGGGGCATCTCTGGAATGAGCAGCTCCCAGTAAACGTGTCAGAGCACAAGTGATGTGCAGCTGGAGCTGAGCAAGGATGTCTTTTTTTGTGCCTTAGAGTGAAGAGACTGGCTTGGCTGTCTCAAGAAACGGCAAACCCCATGGGGGGTGATTTCAAGCATCTGCAGGAAAGAAGGCAATGCTTTTGGAAGTCCCCACTAAAGCTTAACTAACAGTGCTGTGCCAAAACCTGCTTCCTTTTGCTTTGCTTTGTTTCCTCTAGCTAAGGAAGGGGGAGAACCCTCCAGTTTAGGGCCAAGCCCAGACCTTTTCTATTATCCATCCTTAACAAATACACCAATGGTCTGGACTGTTGCTGAGGTCAGTTTAGACTGGCTCTCCCTTTAACGAATCAAAAAAAATCTGACGTGCAAACTGGAAGGGTGGTTATGAAGAAGCTGAGCAAACCAAGGACCAAGATAGACTTTATCTTGCAACAGCAGCACAGCTTCTTATTTACTGCTAACACTAAATAAATACTATTTAAAGCCTCAAGTGGTTTAACACTACCCCTCTTTCTCTAAAAAAGAAAATCCCCCAACAAACAAACAAAAAAACCCAACCCCAAAATACCCCAAAGTAGATTTTCTGATAGCATTTCTATTTGAACACATTAATCCCCCAAACTGGTACACACTGCTTGACTGTACTCCTCTGCATGGACACTGTGGGAAGATTAAGAACACGTGTCGCATATTGATGGCCAAGCAATCTGCTCTCCTAACTTCCAGCAGAAAAGCTTTCAGTTATATAACTGTGCAGCTCCACCAATTATCACCCACCCCCATTTGCTCCAACTGCAAAAGCCTGGAGTTCAACACGAGCGAAAGATTCTTAAATGGATTTAACTTTTGCTCTTTCACTAATGCACAAGGCAACGTTATCTATTTTTTTTATTATTTTTTTTTTTTGTCACAGGGACATGGGTGAACAAGTAAATACCCTGAGGCCATTACAGAGAAACCAAAAAGGTTGGAGAGCTTTCTCCAGGTAGCTCCATGCCCATGAATTTGCCACAAGTGAGAAAAAGCAGAGAGCGTATCAGTGAAGAGGACAGAGACAAGAAGTGCAGAGCCCTGCACAGAATCATAGAGTCATTCAGGTTGGAAAAGACCCTTGGGATCAGCGAATCCAACCCCATGATTTGCAAAATCTGAGCTGGACTTGAGAACTGCTACTCGATGGATATTCCAGGCAGTCTGAATGCAGCAGCCTACTCTTTTTATATTTGACAACAGATGCAAAAACACAGCCAGAAAGAGAAAAAAAAAAAATAAAAAAATAAAAAGCTAAAAAGCCCTCAGACCCAACCTTGCCAAGCAATTAGAGTAGTTCCAAAAGAGATGCTTCAAATCAACAGGTAAAACCAGCGGGAGGAACAGAAGACGTTGAAAATTAAGAGCTAACATTGAGGTTTAATTTATTGTGGTCACATCCCAGAATTCCTACCCAATAACCACGATGTTACATACGGTTAATCCAGTAAGTATTTTGCCTGGAATAGCTTAAGGATCTTACACTCTACAGGCTTGCATGTATAGACCTGAAACGTCCTGACAATGTAAAGCCTGGGTACTCACTCTCTGATGGATGGACTCGTTTACAACTAAACGAAGGGGCAGCTTTGTACATACACACTCCTATACTCTTTTAGTAGTTTGACACCAGCTGCTTCTAAAGCTATAGGTCTGCAACCTTTCTTTTCCAACTCTTAACTGGAAGATTTCCCAGGCAGCCAGATCAATGCTTTATCTTTCAGGAGGTAGAAGCAGAAGAGATCCAGCATGATATTTCCATTCATAAAAGCAGAAAGACTCAGCAGCCAATGACTCTGCCATCCCCTTCACATCTCCACTTGCAGCTTCCCCAGCACTGACAAAGAGCCCTGCTGCACCGTCCCACCAAGAGCCCCAAGGAGAGGCTCCACATCCACTCCTAAAGTTCACTACCTGCCCTCTTCATGTAACAGAAAAAAAAAACAACTTTGGAAAGCACACTATTTATTTTATATTCACATTTACTCTTATACAGGCATAACCATCAGATCTGTTGTTCCTTCTAATTTTGCCCAAAATGTCCTTTTTTTTTAATACTGGTGCAGGTCCTCTTGTGGTACTGGAGCACTTGCTATAAACCACTGCATTCAACAAGATATTCCATCAAGTAACAGTGAAATAAAACTCAGCAGAGTGAAGCAGGAAATCCAATTCTTAATGAAGATCTCTGGGATCAATGCACTTATGGATTTGAAGTATGAACACGGGGAACAAACCCCACAATTTGGAGATTAACGTTCAAAGCAGCTTGGCTTGTACAAGAGAAATTTATCAAAAGCAGGAATACTGAGCGGTGTCTTCTATTGGAAATGCACATATTTTCCTCTATCACTGGTTTAAGAAGCTGGTTGTTTGTGAACTCTTTAGAATTTTATCTCCGTTGAAGTTTTCAGGGAAGACGTGGGCCCCTTCAAATGATTCTGGTCCAGAGGAATGTCCAGGCAGTTACTCCACCAATCACACTCCCCAGCAGCTTCTCCTACTTGGCATGATGGGTACTTGGACCCACTACACCCTCTTAAACTACAGCACCAGAACTTTCCTAATATAATAAAATAGTATTTTATAGACAGTTACAAAACTAGAAATTGGACATGGGGAAGAGAAGGGAGAAATTTAAATATATTTTTTTTTCATTTGTTTGCTTTTAGAAATTGTGATCTTAATACAATTTTAATTGGGTATCTGTAGGCTTCACTGCAAGGATCTCCTGCTGATTTATGTCAAAGCAATAAGTAATATTGAAACAGGAACCAGTAAGTTCAAGTTGTACTAGCAGTGAAGGAAACCCGAAGCATAGCAGTGGTATTGCCAGCTCATTTACAGAAGACAAAGCTGTAGAGCAGTGATTGAGATTTCAATGGCTACTGCTGGAAATAAAAAGTCTGAAACTGCTCTTCAGATACCTTCCTCCAGATAACTAAACGTTCTTCACTACATAAGAACTCGGTTCAGAGATTATTCTGTGCGGTTACCCGCTCCAGATGGATATTAAGAACAAAATTTATATTCATAGTGCATTAAACACTGTCAATTAAAAAAAAAACCCCTCTTATCTGCAACAGTTTGGATATAACTTACACTTAGTTTCTCATTTATCATGTATATACTCAATTGGTGTAATGTTATACTCTGATAGTAAAATACCATTAATGCTTCAAGCGAATTTACATTGCGTGTATCACAAGATTATATTCCCACCTTCAAAGGCTCTCAGGCATTAGGAGCAGATATGCAACACTCCATCAGCTTCAGATGCAGCAACCACAAATTCACACGTGTAGGACAATTAACGATAACAAAGCAATGACACCTTTTATAGAAGAAACTACCACTGTGTAGGGACATATTACCCATCACTCGACAACTTGTTCTTTACATTCACCGAGGTCCAAGAGGTTGAGCCTGAGCAAAGCAGCAGCCAATCCTGCCAACCAGCCTACTGAGTTATGCTGCAGAATGCAGCCTGCAAATTGCAAAGGGGTTTGCTTTGTCCAACGTTCAGGAGGTGTTTAGCTGCTTACCATTCTGCCAGCTAGCACACGCTTCCAAGAGCTTTCCAAGGACACGTGTGACTGCAAAACCTTACAGACAAAGGGACGAGGGCACTGGGTAAACCTGCACATGTCTCAGCTCACTCCTGGATGCTCATCTCTCCAGGACTACAGGAGTACCATAGGATTATTCAGGTTGGAAAAGCCCCTTGGGATCATCAAGTCCAACCATTAACCCTACTCTACGAAGTTCACCCCTAAACCATGTCCCTCAACACCACATCTAAACAACCTTTAAGTACATTGAGGGCTGGTGACTCAACCCCCTCCCTGGGCAGCCTGTTCCAGTTTCTGACTACGCTTTCTGTGAAAAAATTTTCCCTAATCCCCAGTCTAAGCTTCCCCTGTTGCAGCTTGAATCCATTCCCTCTTGTTCGACCGCTAATTACCTGTGAGAAGAGACCAGCACCAACCTCTCTACAATGTCCTGTCAGGTAACTGCAGAGAGTGATGAGGTCTTCTCTTAAGATTCCTCTTCCTCAAACTAAACAGTCCCAGCTCCTTCAATCACTCTTCATAAGATTTATTATTCTCCAGGCCCTTCACCAGCTTTGTTGCCCCCTCTGCGCTCGCTCCAGCGAGCAGTAGTTTGGAGCAATGAGAAGTTACCAAAAGGTGAATGAAGAGAAATGAGAAAGGAATACTTACAAGCAGCAGAGACCACACAAAGCCAAGCAAAACCAACTAGATAACCTTCTGGAGCTGAGGAGTCAAAGACTGGTCTTTCTTAGCCAACTGACAAATATGAAGGAAAACATCTGCAAGAACTACATGCATTAAATGCTCGGGTGCTTCAAGAAAAACTACTGCATTGCTTCTGAAGGGCTCAACTATTAACCAGAAGGCTCCTGATTTCCCCAAGATTTAAGAACAAACTCACATACAAGAGTCACATGCTTTTTGATTACACTGTCTTTGAGCCTTGTTTCCAAATGTACGTGTTTCTAAGGAATATAATCCATAGCCACAGCAGTATGAAATGTTTGAAACACCAGTTTTGTTCCACACATTTATTTTTTTTCTTAATTACTAAGGATTGAACAATTTTTTTCCTTACTTCTTTGGAGAACAAGGAGGAAGGAGAAGTGAAAAACAAAAGAAACTAGAACGCTTTTATTTGTAGCTGCTTACTAAAGCTTTACTCAAAATACAAACAGAGTGATTAAGTTGCATACATTGTTTTTATAGTCAGTTCTGTCTCTGCTTTTAAGTGAGGTGTTTAAAGAACTTGCAGACTTGATTACTAACTCAAAGTCAGAATCATTTGGACAGCTCACTAGGTAACTTATCATCCTAAGAAAACATCTAACTAGACTCAAGGAGCTTTCATATGAGTGTTGTTCTACTACGTGTATCCAACACCACAGCTCTGTATTTTCAACAGAAAGATGATTTCATTCACATTCAGATCTGGTTATCTAACATGATTATAACAGGCTTTCATCTATCCTTTCCCTTCAACCACTGCATGCAAACTGATGGAGTTTATACTACCAGAGTGAATCTGCATTAACAAAAACCCTGCTATTAGATATTTTCATAAAGAGGCTGCTTCGCCAAAGATCAAGCCACAAACCATTGGCCACCATACAGGTATGGCAAAGGAAACCACAAATGGGCCAGCAACGCCACATGTGACAGTGTTGTTTGGTCGTCGACGTTCCTCCTTTGAGCTGAGGAAAACCAAAACCAAACAAGCCATGACTATCTTGGGAAAATCTGTTTTTCTGTGGAGCACAGGAGGACACGACACTGTGTTCTGCTCTTCCAGCACTTCAAATGCTGGTGTCTGTAAAGATCAAGCCACTCTCACTCCTTTTGAGTTCATTTTCTCCCACCATCCCCTGAAGGCTGGAACAAGTTAATGATGCCTGATTTGAAGAGGTAGAGTGAAAACGAGTGGGGAAGGGAAAATATCACATTAGAAAAGAGCTTCAGGACAACAGTCGTTAATATTCTCTGCTGAAGGAGGAAGCAAAAAAAATAACCCTAAACCATGTGGCAGCAAGCCCTTCAAGATGTTAAGGCTACAAAAATATCTTCAGCACACAGTTTTTAAAAATAGCTCCAGAAAATTATTTTTTTGTATCACAAAATTATTTGTAGTGTCTCAAAACAAACTAAGAACCGTGTATATAAGCCTGGCTATCTGAGGAGCCCCTTCATATGTACAAGGGATACCAGAAGCAACAGAGGCTGAGAATCTCAGTTTCCTGAGGCTTTACACCAAGTACTGCAAAACCTATACAGACAGGGAAAAACCCCTTCCCTCCAAGCTCCTGTCCTGGCTGAATTTTCTAAGAGAGTGAGAATCCCAGCAGTGAGGTTCCAAATGAAAACTTTCAATTCCTGATCAAAGTAACACAAAGCAGAAAGGGGAGGGTGATCTAGTGAATACGTTACAGAATTTTTTTCCAATATCAACAGCAAGAAGTGCTCTTCCCATATATACCTGAAGATGCTGAATCAGGTTACAGGGAGAGAAACAAAATGGGATGGGAGTAAAAGAGCATTCACACCCATACACATCAAAGCCACATGTGGCTCTTCCCCTGCACCCTCCAAGGTCAGTACTGCCCCTGAGCATCTTCTGTTAGCAAAGGGACAAGCAAATGTGCCATCCTTATCTCCTGTTAATGCACCTTCAGTACCAGGGAGCAATGCTTATTCCACAAATTACCTCATCAGAAGGATTACGTGTGAGGGAAGTGGTCCATAAACGTGTGGGTCAGGATTTCCAGCTCATATCCTTAGATGAAGGTGATGTATAGCAATAGAGAAATTCTCTTTTCTCAGTTTTACAGAGATAAAAACCCAAAGGCCTGGGGAAGTTTAATAATTTCTCAGGTCACAAGTTCAGTCAGTGGGAGGGCAGGGATGGCCAGAGATGGAAGACATCCTCAGATTCCTCCATCCAATTGAACGCACCAGGACAGAGCCCTTTCAGTGAGGAAGGAAGGTCCTGCAGAGGAGGCGGGCACAGCCTGGCTTTGCACATGATGCTCTAAAGGGAGTCTAAGGAAAGGTGAAACCACGCCAAATGGGAAAGGGCTTTTGAAGAGAAGCAGCTCAAATATGCTCAGCTCTGTAGAAAACAGAAGCGTAAAATTCAATGTCATGTTTGATTCTGGGAACAGCTTTTATTTGCACAGACTGGACCATAATATTGTCCATCTATAACACACAGTTCATTATTATCAGCATTCTATCTTTCTCACTAATCTGGTTGAAGAGACCTCTGTTATCTTTTTGCTAAAGAATATTTTTCCCGAGTCAGCAATTTGCTGCTCGAGGGAGTTCATAACCAGTCCTTCATAATTTAATGTGATAGGTTTGGTTTTGGTGGTTTGGTTTGGTTTTTTTTTTTCCTTCCCTTGACGATTTAATTCAACTGTTAGGATCAGGTTACTTCACAGTCAGTATTTCTCTCAGCAGCACAAATCCCAAACCCAATCAAGTTAAAACAAAGGCACCTGTATTACGTGAAGATAGCAATAGTTCGATAAAGCCCAAAGAAGCCCTCGGTATTTACAAGGGTTTGATGGATTGTGTCCTTGTTTGCTTTTCTTACTGCTGAATTTTAAAGCAGTATTACCCTAGCAGACTGCAATCCAATGACCTTCCAAGCACCCAACAATTTACCAGATTTTATAGGTAGCAAGCATTAGCACGTCGAGCTTTGCTCTATGAATGCCTACCACCTAAAACCCTGCACACAAAAACCAAGACACTGATGTTGGCTTGCAATACAGATTTTCCATTTTCACCCAAGGATAACATTTGTTGTCACAGTTTCTTCGTTCTTTGCTCTTCCAGTGCAGAAAGGCAAACCTGTATTTTAGGAGATGCTTACTGCTCAGAACGTTACTGGGCTAATACCAGCTGTACTCCCACAATCCACTGGGATAACCAGAGCTGTGATTGTTATTTTAGACCACAATGCACGTACTCCTTTAAATACTGCATGTAAAACTATCCTGTCAGAGCAGGCAGCCAAAACATGCTTTAATGGGGCACTAAAAGATGACTGTTTCCCTGCTTCTATTTCATGCAAGGTGGGTACTGATGATTTTTTTTTTAATTATTATTTTTTGTCATTGCTGTTTTTTGGTGTGGGTTTTGGGGGTTTTTTTAACGCAACACTGTGTTCATGCTGTGACTGAAGAAGTTAAGCCCTCCTTTCAGAACTCCCCTCTTTAACTCTCTCGCTCCGCACAATGACTCATTTGTCAGGAAGAACATTGTCTGCTTTTGGCTAGGATCAAATCCATTATCAGTTAAATTCATTCCAGAAACTGTCCTTCCCAACTACAACCACTACAATACTAACTCCAAAGGCAGCCATAGTTTACTTTACTTTTGGTCCTGCACAAAAAAAAAAAGCCCCACCACAAACTTTTCCATGCTATTAAAACAACTGCGTTTATTTTTCTCAGCCCTCCATTGCTTTAGCACGCACATCCCGCAGCTCTGAATTCAGCTCACAGCTGAAAACAAGGACCATGAAAACGTTTATGGCGAAAAATATTTGGCAAAAGGAAACACTTGGAAATGCTCAGAGCCTCAGAGTGTATCTTCTGCTTGAAACTCTCAATCTAAAGTGTTATTAATCAGTGGGATGTTTGCAGCTCCTCACTGATGCTGTATTTCAGAGCAAGATGTTACCTTCTACCATCTCTTACAGGCTGTGAAGTTCCATCCCATGCAAGCTGATGACAAGCTGACCTCTGCAGCACATGCTTATGTCCAGCAAAGCTGTGCAACCTCTGGTCAAAGTCAAGAAAATAAAGGCAAGGAGTGCCCAGAACCACAGGTCCTTATCAAGGCAACTACAGGAGTCACTCTGACCATAATCAATCCTTCACTAGAACAATGAAATCACCGACTCTTAACAGTGAATCATCATGGGAAGTACTACAAAAATAAACCCCTAAAACCCTCCCAAACCCAAATGCCAAAAAGAAGAGTCAACTTTCTCACGCGTTCAGGGCAAACACAGCCTTTTTACAATTTTTCTTCGAATGGAATTGCTGTGATTGGTAAGGAAAATAAACCAACATGTGACTCCATTGTTTTTCTCAAGAAACTCTGTTTTTGTCTGCATCTAACGTGGGTTTTATAAGTCTTTATAGGTCATTTGATACTTCCAGATGCTTAGATTGTACATTGTTTCTAATGAAGAAAAAAAAAAAAGAAAAGATAAAAATTAAGAGTAGCTTTCAAAAGAGTAAAAATTGGCAGTTATTTCTGGGAGAGCTGATGCTACCACCATTCACTTGGGGTCAGCCAGAAATTTTGGACCCCAGCATCTGTCAAGAAATCCTAAGTCCAACCTGAGTTATACAGACCTTCTCTACAAAAAGCTTTCCTTTATTTACTATTTCATTAATTCCTTTATCAATCTCCAATTCCCTTTATGTCCCCTAACTGGCTCCTTTGCAAGAGAAGAACAGATGACCTGCTACCTTCTACAGTGAAGCAACGTTTCCCTGATAGAATTTTTATTATTTCTTTTATGCATATTTCTGGCTATTCTCTCCCTTGCTTGCAAGCAAGGCAGAGGTCTTATTCCCAAGTACATGCTGCCTTGATTTGATGAAACCAAACCTTTTTCCCCTCATTGTACAATTCCTTTATGAAACACAGATTTCTGCTGCTGCTTCTCCCCCTTCTATTGGTTAGTACAACTGACTGGGCAAATCTGGCTGTCTGTAACCCAGCAAGTCAAGGGAAACAGCTCTCTCATGGGTTTGTTAATGTCAAGTGAAAAATGCGTGCTAAGGAGAAAAAAAAAAATCAGAAAAAAAAGCACTATTTGCACTTCACTGCCTTTTCAGGCTGCTGGCTGCTCCCTCTGGATTGCAATGGCATGGTTATTTGAAGTGATTACAAGGCAGAAACCTTTCAGGCATATAAAAATAATAAAACTCTAATGTATTCATATGTTTGTTAAAGCTTGCCTGTGCTCAACTGGAACTGTAGGAAAGGCTTGGCAGTCTCTTTTTTTAGCCTCTTGTATCTGTCCAAGTAATTAAAAAAATACCTCTTAGATCATAAACATCTATGTATTGTACCCAAAAGTTTTCACATACTCTAGAAGTTTTATAACTATATTTTCATTGAAAAATGTATAATTGTGTGTGTGTGTGTATATTTCAAATTGAACTATTTATGTTACTGAGAAAATTCATTAAAGACCTTCAGCTGACGATGGTCTATCTACAGTAAACAGCCTGACAGAAAGCTGGAAAGCATGTGACCAAAAGACAATAAAAAGCCAAATGTCCTGGTTGGAGCCAGAACAGAACTAATTCTGTTCTGTGATTTTACTTTTCAGCTCAGTCTCTTCTACCCAACTGCCCTGTCTGGAGTTAAGGGCAGATTTCCACAGACAGTGTCTGCTGCTGGCAGGGGGAACGCTCCATGTTTACAGGTGCTGCCAGAAAGGCTCTTGCTTATATTTGATCCTGTAGAAACCAAGGTCACTGCTAAATCTTGGGTACCACGTTGGGGGTGCAGAAAGTAAAAGGCCACACCTGTGGGGAGGAGCAGCCAGGACAGTTGGCCCCAAACTGCCCAGAGAGGGATTCCATCCCATACACATCATATTCAGTATAAAGCTGAGGGATCAGGAGTATCAAATTCTCTTCTTCAATGGCTGATGTCCAAGGAGGACTCTGTCCATTCTGCCTTTGATCCTGAGTCGTGTGTTCCTGCATCCAGTTTCAGAATCCAGCTCCTGAATCCAGGTCCCATCTGCTGCTGAGTCCAGGCTGGGGCTTCCCCAGTGCCTGCTCCACAGCACCAGTGGTGACGGTGATGTAATTGCCATCAGGGGGATTGGGTTCAATATTGGGTTTGTATTTATTGCATTTTACTGGTTTTGTTTCATTTAAAGTTATTTCACTTTTCTTTTCCAATCCGTAAGTCTCTCTCCTTTATTGCCTTTCTTTTCCCCCTTGGGAAGGGAGAAGGGTTAATAGCATCTCTCTGGTGGCTGGCCCAACCCTAACCTGTGACACATGTCAAATGCAAGCGTGATTGTAAAAAAATCCACACGTGAGGCCAAAGAGCACATTTGAAAAGGCCACATTTTCTAGGAAACTTACTTAAAAGAAAAAGACTTGTGTATTTATACTGTATCCCACAGAGCACAATAATGATTTCACAAATTAGAACTTGCACATGCAAAGCACACAATGTGCATCAGAGCAAAGGTAGCCAAGAGCTGTGGATTCCTGAGAACAAATAAATCTCTCCTACAATTAGACGTTGGTTAATTATGTCTTGTTCTGATAGTTGAATCCCTGTGAACTACAGCAGGATCCTACAGATGCACCACCAGCACGCTATCACCTACTCCATCTACTGAGTCAAGCACTAGCTGGAGTCACAAGGGGTTTTTCTGCTTCTGTGTTCTACTAACCTTGTTTATTAGTGCAGCAGGGAGGGCTTGGGTGCAGAAACACAGCCTGTTACAGAGCTTAACGGTTATGCTATTGAGTCATGTAAACTTCACGGTAACTCCCAAGGTAAGCACAGTGAAAATAAGGGAGTTTAGTTACATCACAAGACTTCGTTTAGCATGCTCAGTCCAAGGCTGGTTGGAGGACTGAACTTGGTGAATTTACTTACAAGGGAATTGCAATTAATTTTGCACTTGCAGTATCTCAGAGTTAAAAGAGAGCCTTCCCCCCTCACCCCCCCTCTTATTTTGTTTGGTTTTAGAACAGTGAAGACAACCAGCAGTAAGAACAAACAATCCTTAAGAGGCAAATTCCAGCCAGGTACATGCCTCCAATTGTTTCCCATTTCTGGGTCCTGTCCATCAAATCTGTCTTGCCTGTCTCTGGGTGCACGGAGCAGATCACCTTGGGTGCCATCACACAGCACTCACCAGTCAGCATCGGTTTAGGAAAAGCAAGTCCTGCTTGACTAACCTGGTCTCCTGTGACAAGGTGATCACTTAGTGGGTAAGGGAAGGGCTTTTGATGTGGCACTTGGTGACATGGTTTAGTGGTGGACTTGGTGGTGCTGGGTTAATGGGTGGACTCGATGAGCTCAAAGGTCTTTTCCAACATGAACGATTCTATGACAGCATCTCTCAGGCAGTGCAAGAAGCAACCTGTACTGGCTTCAGCAGTGGGATTAACCCAGATCTCTCTAGTCACTCACTCACTTTCTAGCAAAGATGCAAATACTTATTACAGCCCCAGCTCAGTACTGCATTGCATGCCAGACTTAATTTTGGTCCTCATTAACTTATGCTCCAAACTAGTTATACACATGTTCACAATTAATGACTGTCCTGACATCACCACCGTTACACCCTGACATTGAACACGATATTAAGTAGGTCCTTTTTTTTTTTTTTTAGAAAACAAACTGATACAGATTATAAAGAAGCTAAGATTAGTTTAAACCACTGTGAGATCTCAGAATGGAAATGGAGCTCAGAAGTGCACTGATCTGAAGACTCACTGCATTGCTTCATACTGCAAACTGTCCGATCAGAGATTAAAAACAGTTTTCCAACTCTGGGGAGAGATTATTCTTGTTTTTATTATGGTGCTGTTACTTTATATTTCCTCAGTGTTTAAGAAAAATAAATTATTGCCTCAAAGAGTGTAACAACCTTTTTCTAGGAGAGTGCAGTCGCTACAAGTAAAAGCATCTCTCCCGTACCAGCTTCATCTTAAACTCTCCCCTGTGCTTTGCCACCAGGTCTTAGGTGTCCCTGCAAAGAAACCGCCTTACTCAGCCGCAGCAAAGAAACTTTTCTGGTAGAAACTTTTACTTACTTTGCCTGCCGTGCTCATCCTGGCCCGAGTGTCTGCTTGCAATCTTGCCACCACGGATTTCTTGCGCTAAGAGTTCGTCCTGTCGGATTCACTGGAAGCTGCTCTTGTGACCTGCTGCTGCCAAGTGTGCTGCTCTAATCTTCTAGCCCAGCCTCCCACCTCAGAGTCCCACCCCGTAATCAGCCAAAGAGATAGAATAAAAATAAACCGCCCATCTGCTGGTGCTGAAACCTGACTTATTACGGGAGCAAAGTAACTCTTTGCAGGTGTAAAGTAACTGCTCTGTCTTCTTGATTCCTCTTTCATGCTCTTCCCTGCCCTTTTTGCATCTCACCTATGGTTGCCCTCAGCGTCGTGGGAAGAAAACAAAAGCCCTGGCTGGAAGCTGTCCACTCTTTCCACTCCCCTGGGAGGCTGCCCTCCAAACCCACTGCTCTCAGGGGCACTTTGGGTGCAAAGAGAAAAGGGGAGAGTGGCTGTTGAATTCACAGCGGCAGGGACACGGTGAGAACATGAAGGATTTGCTGAATGGCTTTGGAGCCACTCCTAAGAGCCCAGCTGATAATTTCTAACACGTTGTTGTGAGAGCTGCTTGAGAGCCATCCGTTGTGTGGCAGTGGCTGTGCCTGAGCTTTACAGTTTGGCTGCTCATTAATCTGCGGGAACAGCTTCCAGCAAACAGTGGCCGAGGACAACGTGCCAAATGTGCTGCTGGGAAAACAAGATCAGTAAGCCAGCAAGAAGTGTTGCAAGTGGATGGGTGTTTCTTACCACATGCAACTCCCTGTTGGATTTGGCAACACCTGCCAGAGCCGTCGGTTCCATGAGCACCCTCGGGCGCAGGTCCCACCGCTGCTCACTCGCCCGCATACTCAGCCTCTCCTGGTGCAAGGGAGTGGATGGAGGTCAGCGTTTGCTGTGGATTCCAAGCCTCATCTATTTTCAAATCACATCCAGCATTCTGAAATCAAGTGGGTTGTTGGGTTTTTTTTTCTTCAGAAACAAGCAAAAAAAAAAAAAAAAGAGATAAAATATTGCATATAGCCTGACCGGTGATGACTAAGAAGAGCAGCAGGTTTACTTGTCTGCCTGTAGGTAGGTTAAGAAGGGGCGCAGGAAGAGGGAGCAGGGAGAAACACAGTAGGTGTACGTAACCTCGGGCACGTCCTTCAGGGACAGCAGAGCATTCTGGTGGCCTCAGAGATGCCAGTCCAGCCTGCCAGGGATGTGAGCTGTTTTTAGCCAGGGCTAGAAGGACAGAGGTCAGGAGTCCCTGCTATACAATTTCAAGGACCCACACAGCTAAAAAGGAGAGCTTCCTACAGAGAAAGGCTAAGAGAGCCCACAGATGGTGGACTTGTCTCCCACCTGGGGAATGGCAAACCTCAGGGTATTCATGGGAATACTCTGCTCTGCTTTTTTGAAACCAAGCTCCTCTCCCTATCCCTTCAAGACTTTTCATGGTATCATGGAATCATTTAGGTTGGAAAAGACCTTTAAGATCCTCGAATTCAACCATTAACCCAGTGCTGCCAGGTCACCTCTAAACCATGTCCCCCAGCACCACACCTTTTAAATACTTCCAGGGATGGTGACTCCACCACCCATGGGCAGCCTGGCCCAGCTTGTTACAACACTTTTGGTGGATAAATGTTTCCTAATATCCAACCTAAACCTCTCCTGAAGCAACTCGAGGCTGTTTCTTCTTGTCCTATTGCTTGTTACCTGGGAAAAGTCTGACACCCCCATCTGACCTCCAGCCTCCTTTCACAGTTTCAGTTCCCCTGAGCTGAAACCCTTCGAGCCCCACGCTGGACACCAAAAAGAACTGTGGTGGTTTAATGCCAGTGGACAACTGAGCACCGCGGAGGTGCAGGAAAAAGCAACCTCTTTGAAGAAAAGCTTAAGTGTTGGGTGAACCTGGTAGGCACTTGTAGGGCAGAATGTAGAGCTGTCATCATCACTAAGGTGCTCATTGGCTTGGCCTTGGCCAGAG
>WTSP01016706.1:53304-68884 GCA_025331215.1 Actenoides lindsayi | reverse complement strand
CCTGAAAGTTTCTCAGCTGTTATACCTTTCCTTATATGTGAACAATGCTGCAAATTTAATATGATTTTAGTTTTTAAGATCATCCCCAGTCATCATTCCACACCCAGGTCTTCCTTTTTTTCCTTTTTAAAAACGTGGGTTATGTTTCCCCTTTTCGAGTCAGTGAAAACTTCACTAGACTGCCATGACTTCTCAAATATGATGAGAAGTGGCTTAGCCTGAGTTCCCTCAGGTCCTGTGGATGCATTTCATCAAGTCCCATGGACTCATGCACCTTCAGATTCCCTAGACCATCTAGAACCTGATCTTATCCTACAGTTCTTCATGCTCCCAGTCACCCCCTTTGCCTTCTATGACTTGGGTGGTGTTGCTGAAGCACTTGAAGGTGAAGACTGAGGCAAAAAGTCATTCAGTACCTCAGCCTTCTCCTTATCACAGGTAACTAGATCTCACATTTCCTTCTAGATATTTTCCCTGGCCTTCCTTTTATCACCAGTGTACCTGTAGAAGCTTTTCTTTTTGTCTTTTATGTCCTGGGTCAGATTTAACTCTAGCAGAGTTTTAGCTTTCCTAACCTGATCCCTCACTGCTTGGACAATTTGTCTGTGTTCTTCCCAGGTTACCTGACTTTGTTTCCATCCTCTTTAGGCTTCCTTTTTTGTTTGAGGTTTTCCAGTAGTTCCTTGCTCATCCATTTCGGTTTACTGGCATTTTTGCCTGACTTCTTCTGTTGGGATACATCGCTCCTGAGCTTAGAGGAGGTGATCCTTGAATATTAACCAGCTTTCTTGTGTCCCTCTTCCCTCTAGGGATTGGTACTCTACCAAGCAGATCCCTAAAGAGCCAAAGTCTGCTATCCTGAAGTCCAGGGTAGTGAGCTTACTATGTGCTCTCCTTACTGCAGTAAGGATCTTGAACTCCATCATTTCATGGTAACTGCAGACAAGGCTGCCCTTGAGCTTCACATTCCCCACCAGCCTGTCCTTGTTGGTAAGAACAAGGTCCAACACAGCACCTCTCTCTTTGGCTTCTCTACCACTTGAAGAAGGAATTTATTGTCTATGCAATACAGGAACCTACTGGATGGCTTATGCCCTGCTGTGTTGTCCCTCCAACAGATTTCAGGGTGGTTGAAGTTCCCCCTGGGGACCAAGGTTTGTGAATGTGAGGCTGCTTTTATCTGTCTATATAGGGCATTATCTGCTCAGTTTTCCTGGTTGGGTGGCCTGTAGTAGACACCCATTACCATGCCACCTGTCCCTCCCCTCCCTTTAATCCTGACCCGTAAAATCTCAGTCAGCTCCTCATACATCCCCATGCAGAGCTCCATGCACTCCAGCTGGTCATTGACAAAGAGAGTGACACTCCAGTCATAGGAATCATCCCACCATGTCTCTGATGCCAATAAGATCATAGTCCTGTACATCTCTAACTCCACTTGCTTATTCCCCATGCTATGTGTGTTTGCATAGAGTCCTCCCATTTTTATATGTAAATAGCTACCCTCTGATTTCTTTATAACAACCATTTGGATATTGGAAAAATATTATGTTTCCATTCCTGGATTAACTACATCTTTTAGTTTGTCTTATTAGGTCACACCTTTTAAAACTTACATATTTGACTTTATTCACAAAGATCTCTAGATGGATTATGGTATTTACCACCATGATGTCTAGTAGGCAATTAGTGACAATGGGAAATATGAAAGAACTCATGACGGGGGAAACTCTAAGCCCAGAGAGAGATAATTAAGGAGCAGAGGAGAAGCCCCTGGACCTTGTGCCAGAAACAAAACATCATCTTTAAACCCATCAACAAAGACAAAGGCAGGTCACTTAACTCTGGAGCATCTTGATATATGACAGCAAAGAAGACCAGACTGAGGCTGCTACCTATAAGTGCGGCTTACTTTAGAAAAGGGAATATAAAATATAATCAACAAACTGCACTGCAATCTGATATTGGAAGAGTTGTTTGACTTTGGCAGCTAGAGGGAAAAAATGATGTAAAGTATAACAGTACAAAGTATAAAGTCATGGCTATAAGGACTAATAACATTGTAAATTCTGGTCTTGCTTGCTGGAGTTAGAGGAAGTGAAACATCTGGATGACTTGAACAGTCATGAAAAAGAAATGTGACTTTGGGATGTTTTGCTGAAATATGTTTAGGAGCTGCTGGGAAACATTAATGTAATTATGTAAAGACATCATAACTCCGCACCTTCTTGGCTTTATATTACACAGCAGCATAGTCCCTGTGGGCAGTTGTTCACCTCAGGTGTATCAGTCAAGTACAGACCTGGTTATTCTTACTTCAGTATGGTTTAGTTCCCCCATATATCTTCTGCACCAATGCTAAGCAGTCTTCTTACTTCCTTAGCACATTCCACTTTTAAAATCCTGGTTTCTTCACTCAGGAGTTCCTGGAATGTATTTTAATTCATCTCTCCAGCTGTCAGAAGGACTTTTCTTAACAGCAAGGGACCAGTCAAGGATGAACAGCTGCATATGTCTGTTAGGAATCTCATCTTTGGTCGATATTCAGTATGTAGGAAACTATCCTGTAACTTAAAATGTTGGGGTGCTATGCTCAGGTCTAGGATTTTATCCATGTCTTGTCTCTACAGAACAACTGCATTGTAGCCTGTCCTTATCTCTTGGGAGACCTATAGGACTTAATTGAGAAGCAGATTCTACTATGTCCATTAACCTCCTGATTATATTACATAAGTAACATCCTTTGTTTCCTTGGTTACTTCATTTAAAATCATAAAAAAGTGTTAGATCTCTGACCTGCAAATGTTGACTTTTTCCATAAAATGCAGAGTGAATTTATGCAGTAATGAAAAGGTAATTAAAAAATATGAAAATAACTTTATTACAAACTCAGCTTCTCTGAGTCAGATGAAAAAAAAAAAATAAAAATGCAACAACTAGATGTATTTGGACCCTCCAGGGTAAACATTCTGCAAAGATAATTGCTCTCTTTCATCCACAGCTAAAACTGAGGCAAACAGTAATGTCCATAGTAATTATCAGTGGGTTAGTCATCCGCAAACACCTCTGGCAATCAGAGCTGAAGTTCCTAAGAAACAGTTTGAATCTCGTTTGGCTCCCTTCTTCTAGCTGTGGAAGCAGCTGCTCCAATTGCTTAAATATCTCTGACGAACCACAGATAAGTGAATAGGAGCTACTGCAGCTTCCAGTGCTGGAAAGATGGTGGGGACAACTTGATTTTCCCCAAGGATGAACTAGCAGATACGCTTATTCGCTCCCAGTCACTACTTGGGAGCAACACAGCACAGGATCCCTTCCTGCCTCTACCTGGAAATACAGGGCCCTTTCCAGCCATGCCCCTGACTGCCTTCCAGAAGACAGATGACTTGACCTGTACTGAGCTTAGTTTGAGGCTAGTGAACCTTTAAACAAAATACACAGTAACCCCTTAAAGTTCATTCTCTAGAGTATTGTGTGCTCTTATCTAGAGTTAAAAGTGATTCTTCATGACAGATTAATAAAACATTTATACTGTTGATTACACTCATCCCAGTGCCAAAGCCCTACCCCATAAAGCAGCCAAGATTATTCACATATAAAGTGCAGCTTTAACTGCAGAACACCAGAAGGCTTGGTATACAAAACAAAGCATGGGAAGACTCATAAATCGCAGGAAAATAAACCTCTGGGAAATCATTACTGTTTAAACCAGGTTTCTTTTTTCTTTTTTTTCTTTTTTTTTTTTTTTGTGTTTTAGCTATGATAATTCCTATATACTGGCTGGAAACCTTGACACATATCCTAAGATTGCTTTGGAGTCCACTTGAGTAGTAAGACAACTAACTTCTCTTTTAGTGTTGAACACAACACTTTTCAAGGACTATGATTTTAAATCCATGGGATGTAACTGAAATTTTGGCTTCTGAATCTAAAATTATAAATCGCCAATTGTCGCATATCCAGCACTAGAGGTTGTTAAGTTCATCTTAAGTCCCTGAATCTGGCTGCAAGCATCCACATTTTACAGGAGCAAGTAACAGCCCTGCCCTGAGGATCTGCCTCTCCACTATTCCTGGAGAGTCATCCTGCTCTCATTCTAACTTTCCCACAGTGCTCCTGGTCTAAGCATTGCTATTTTCTGTGAGACTGAAAAGAACATATTTCTGAAACTGGAAACATCAGTGCTCTTTTGAAGACATTATATGATTTGACAACTTCCTTAATTTCTTGCACGTATAGCTTTGAGAAGATATTTGCTTGTCCTGGGGCACAGAAGGCAGTCTTCACCTTCTATAGTAATTTGAAGTAATTTCTCCTATGGTGTTCAATACAAGATATGTGGTCTGAGTCTCATGATAAAGCACAACCTAGAAATGGTTTAAAACAGTTTTAAATTCCCAATATGGCAATAATTTTAAAAAAAAAAAAAAAAAAAGGAAAAGAAAAACACACAACTTTGAGAGGAGCACGAGTTTAGCTTTGTATTCTGCTGCAAGTTACATAAATTTCATCTTTGCTGGTAATGCGCTCAGGAACAAGTTCAGTGTGGTCAGAGAAAACTGACTCCTGATGTATCCTGAGTAGTTGTGGCCTCCTGTGTGCAGGCACCATCAGTATTTGCCATCTGCTGATGCCCTTACCCTTCCTGGGTGATAACAGGCTCTGAGCTACACTGGCATGCCCTGATAAGGCACAATGTAATACCTTAGTCCTTCTACTCTGCTACTACCTGTGTAAACATCTCACACAATAGCCAAAATGTGTCCCGAGGAGATAATACGCCTGGTCTTTTCTGATTTTGCGTTTTGCCTATAACAACTGTTTTGTTGAGTGAACTAGGACAACCTGCTTGTTCCTTGGTTTTAAAGGGAGCTTATTCTCCAAGAACAAAAGGAAAATGAAACTTGTAGCACTGCTTTAGTGACAGAGGTGGACTGCAGTACAGGATATCTGCATTTAATTCTGGGTTGTACTACTACCTTCCTTTGTGAACCCAGACAAATCATATCCCCCTTCTCTCTTTTTTTCCTTAATACCAAAGTTACCACCAGGTAATTATACTGCCAAGTTACTCCAGCTCATTATTGATGTTACCTAGTCAGCCTATCATGAATTACAGGCGTAATTTATCCCTTATTATGGACCTGCTTTGTCCCTGCTCAGCACTGGGACCAGCAAGAATCATTTTGAATTAATTCCTTGAGATACAAATTTAGAGTCCATTTCTGGAAAAAGTTTCAGAAGGTGTCCCTGATGACCACAGAAACAGCTCTCACATTTCTGAGAATACAAAGACCTTCATCTGAGATAATAAACCTGGATCTTAATCTATGTTTAATGACATTAGATACCAAAATTTCATCCAGTTTGTTTTTATATTGTTTTTTTTTCACCGCAAATCCGTACTTTTTCCCCTAAGAATTGTTTAGGCTATTAATGTTTCATTAAACAAAGAAATCTCTTCCCTGTCATTCACATGAACACAAGTATTTTGTAAAACACTTCTTAAAGATGAAAAAACAGCTGATTTAATTATTTTCATCAGTACTGTCAACTCTCCAGCATGGCATTAAACATATGTGAATAAACATTAATGCAAAAGGTTCTTTTATATAAAAAAATTAATAAACATATGTATTTCACATTTAGAAGAAAAGTGGATTGTGTCTCAGTCTTGAGAGAATAAGCTCAGTCATCCTTCTCTTCAAAGATAATGAATATCAAAGCAATGCAAATATCTTTTTTTATTTTTTAATTTTCAGGTATTTATATAGGATTTATACAGCCATGTAAATTTCTTTGCCACTCCTGAAAGTCCTCCTTTCTCAGGAAAATAATTCTCTTCTACACCATATATCTCAACATTAGGGTCCCCCATTACAATGCCAACACTCTTTTTACAAACAGATATTAACAAAATATAAACACCTGAAAATAAAGGTGTGGATTCTCAGTTTCCTCCTGTCTTCTACAGACAAAAGATGCTGTCAAGAAATAGCATGGGCTTAGTAATTTCTTTTCTGTGTTCATGACATTTTCTTATTATTCTGTAGTATCACTAGTAAATACTCTTTATTAGTATTTGACATCTCACCACATCTTCTTGTGTAAGATTACTTCAAATGTTCTATGGGTTTTGCTTGACTTAGTGCATGTGTGCCTCTCAGATGCCCATGGAACATTGTTGTACACACTGTGATAAACAGATAAAATAAGCACCAGTCAGATCCCAGAGTCCTTGTTGCTTCAGATTCTAAGTAACTTTTTCAATATGTGCAAGAA
This sequence comes from Actenoides lindsayi, assembly GCA_025331215.1. Lineage (NCBI taxonomy): Eukaryota > Metazoa > Chordata > Aves > Coraciiformes > Alcedinidae > Actenoides > Actenoides lindsayi. The sequence goes on along the minus strand of WTSP01016706.1, from coordinate 62,602 downwards.
TTCATATTTGTACCAAGACATAGGTAAACTTGAAATATATCAAGAGTTTTATCTGTAGATCCTCACAATCATCTGCTGCTGCAAATGACAGCAGAGTATTATTAAAGTGCCTCTGTGTACAAAGTTTCTGTATTTTGACTGGGTTTATTAATATTACTTCTTTATATTACTGATTGCCAGTAATTTTGGATGGAACTTAATATGTTTTGAAAGTCCATTAATTTGCCTGTGGTACTAGTTGTCAGTAGAGATCCCTCTGTTGTTGTACGAGAATATGGCATTTGACTTCCTTCTCTTGGCTGCCAGGGGATAAAGAACAAAGCAGCTGCCATAGCACTGTGTGAAGCCTCCCTAGCACTGTCCTGTGAAATCGGCTCTTTCAAAAATCAATTATTACCTAAGGCTTTTCTGCCTTTTGACATTGCTCAGCATTATCAAAATGCATTCTGGAAATCCTGAAGGTCTTGGAGCTGCTTGGTGTAGCAGATTTGCTTCTTTTATGTTCCCACAGTGTCATTCTTTTATTGCTGTGAAGTAGTTACCTCCTCACAATGTGGATGCCTCTACAGTACTAGAAATCAATACCTCAACATGCAGATGGGAAGACTGGCATTGGGTTTCATCATGTGATAGGTGAGGTAAGCTTAGCACTTGGAGTAGAGCACATACTGTATTTTCTAAGTTCAAACAACATAGCATTTCAAAAGCAGGGGAATGCTAATCAAGCATTTTCCTGTAGCCTCTAGGCAAGTGGCAAACCAGCCTGCCATGACACTGATATTCTAAGATTTCCTGGTGTTTTTTAGCATGATGAGGTTTTCTTTTCCTATGTCTTGACAACTTATACTTAAAATGGAGTACAGTAAAGCACTCTTTTTGAAATGCACCCTATCTCTATATTATCCTGCTGCTTTTAAAAAAGTTGTTCTGCAAGAAACAAAGGGTACAATACCACAGCTTCAGCCTTACTACCTTGAATTATTCTAGTGTTATCAATGCCCACATTTTTAAGTCAGCTATTTCTATTTCTTCTCCTATGAAATGATTTTTCATCTAGAGATTTTTTAGAAAGTTCTTTCATGCCACAATTGAATAAGCTTTACTTATCTGCTGAAATAGACAAATTACTGGGTTTTTTTCTATTGCTGCATTTTCCACAACTCTAGTTTTGGTAAAGAAGGGTGTATGTACCTTACCAGATATCCATTTATAACATTCAGAAATAGAGTGTAACTGAAATTTTTCTTCAAGTGAGGTGACTAGAAGTAACTCATGGCAGTTGGAGTCCCAGTATCATCTTTCAGTATGAAATTAAACTCTACTGAATAGCAGCTTTAGCCAGGAGAGAAATGGGAATAGTGGGTATTTACTTTGCAGTGTCTCTTTCCTATAAGAAAGGTGCAGTCTAAATATAGAGATGCTGATAGGAAGGATTTGTTATTGCCCCCACTTAAACAACACTAAGACAGAGTAAATGTTTCAGTTATAACATACCAGAAGTATGCTGAAAACCTTGAAATACGAAGCAGAGCTCCTGAGCTCTGCTTTGGTTTTGACAGCGTCACCAAACAACTGCAGAAGCATTTCAGAAGTGTCACATAGAAAGCTGTGTATTGGAGACATTTTGACACTAAGAATATTCCTGAACATTTTGGATTTGTGTTGGTTGATGGAGTTTGACTACTCTTAACACGTTTGTTTCATAAAGGACTTGCTTCCTATTTCTGAAGCACCTGAACTGAGAGTCTTTTTTCTGTAGTATCAAGGAGTATGTATAGTTTCCTAAACAAAAGCTTTATTTATTCTTAACTTCTCTTTTCCCTAGACATGCCCTTGGTAGTGGTTTTGTGGTGCTTTTAATACCTTATAATTGTTCTCTTTTCTCATCTGGTCATTCTGCATTCTTGAATTCCTTCCCAAGTACTTTTTTGGCAGCTGACTACACTTGCCGTTTCAGACACTTGCCGTCTGTTCCCTTTTGTCAGGTCTGTCTAGTCCAGTTTTTTTATTCATTTAGCGTTACCATTGCTTTTTCTCAGCTACTAGTTAAAGCCATACTCAATCCTTTTATAAGCTAAATATTTTTATTTTCTTTACAAACCTGTCAGATCATCAACTTGTCTTCCTGTTCAGCTGGAGTTTGAAATTCAGTTTCCTCTTTTCTGTAACTGTCCTTCAGTTTTGCTGCTCCTGATATGGCTGTACACCTCTCCTACCTCAGTTGTTTTATCTCCATTTGAATGCTATCATCTGGTACAGAAATTGTACTGGATAGAATATATTCCAGCTACGCACTGAGTTTTCTTTTCAAATGTTAAAACAGATTAATAATTCCTGACTTTCAGCAATTTTTTGGAAAGCTGATCTTGCTGTCCAAGAAGTAGCTTGCACAACTGCTCTGAGTGCCTCAAGGTCATACATGAAGGTTATGTTCTTAACTTGAATTTCATTAGAAAAATAATAGGCAAGAGTTTTATTTGGTTCAGGGAAGTATCACTGAAACATGGGCAGGAGTCTGATGGAAATGTTGTTTTTCTTGCTAAATGTTGGAGACCCTGGGACTTTTATGTAGTTTTCCTGCATTTCTTTTTCTTTTCAAGGGTTAATATGGCTTTTGGTCCAGAAAACTGGCTAGGTCTCCATGTTGATACTTCTTTTTTTTTTTTGACACTTTGTGTAAACACTGTTTGATGGAGTATTTTAAACTTAATATACAAGTATATTATGAAATATTAACATTTTCTTCTGATCAGACAGTCCAACCTTTAGACAGCTGTAGTTTAGGTCTTCTGTAACTGATACATTTATGGCTTACGTAGTTCGAAAGTGACTGTGTTTTGATGATGCAAGCTTCTCCAAATGATAATCAGTGTAGTGTTGAACCGTGAGTAGACCTAGTAGTGATTCTGAGAGGAGACCATTCACCAGTCAAGGAGGAGAAGGTAAACCCTCTTGCAAGCAAAGCTATTACCAAGCTAAGACACAGGATTATCATTTTAGCATAGCTGGTTCTTTAACTGTTTATGATGATGATTATGGTTTGTCTATGGCAGCCTCAAAGCCCTTGACCTGTTCACTCAACCTGATCCACTATCTGAAAATTAACCCATTTTCCAGTTGCTGAACTGCAACCGTGCACCTGCCAGGATATGGTGACACCTTTCAAAATGCACACAGCAACACAGTGCAATTTATGAAAAAATGTTTGTAATGCTCTATTTCTTCAAGTTGCACTGGAAATTTAATTACCCAAAAAGAAATGGTAGTCAGGAGACTAAATTAACCCTGCCTGATACAATCAATGCATTGAGAACAACTGAACTGAAAATGTATTTGTTAGAATTATATATAAAATGAAGAGTAGGTTAGAAATGCTGGATGAGTTTCACACAAAACAGTACCACATAGGGAGGCCGAATGAAAGGAGCAAATCTCTGATGTAAAATCAATACTAATACGCACTCCAAGACAACACCTTTGTTTTTAACCTCACTGTGGAACTTTTTAAGGGGCATGTTTGCTGCCCTAGGTCACTGAAGCAGAACATTTGGTAGGGAAAAGAGGCACCTGTGACAGTTTTCTACTGTGGAAGGTTTTCACAGCATTTATGTTGCACAGCACACATATATATTACACAGCAATGAGCACAACCTCCTAAGATCAGAGTCCTTTAGAGACAGACAATTTACTTCCAGGTGTTCAGAGTAAGCAGAGGTCTTAACAGTAAACAGTAGGTCTCTCATTTCTTCAGATCTTTTGCTTCTTACAGCCTCCTGCTAACATTTTCAAAAGCATGTTAAGTCTCTGGGTATTGCATGTGGCAGCTGTCAAAGGATCTGACAAAATATCTAGTACAGGTCTTATTTACTATGCAGGCAAAGTTGCACAGATCTCAGGAATCAAACAGCAGTAGATGTTATGCAGTTTCCTGGGTCAGTTGCTCAGCATCTGATCTGTCTTGTGCTGCTGAGGCTCTTTTACTAGAGGTAATGAGCTAGAAAGTTTGAAGATTGTATATGTCAGAATAAATTGCAGTTATTTGGCTGATTTGAGTCTAGACTGTTTGGCAGCCTTTGTTTTTGAATTAATGTAGGTTTGGAGATCCTACAAAACAAATTTCAGAATTTGCTTTTCATTTTTCTGCTGCATCTCAGTATAACTTATTTTTCTGCTTAGACTTCCAATGTCTTTACTGTTGTAATTTTGTAAAGTATAATTGTGTTAAATTCTCACTCTTTGGTTACCTTCCCCACACATACACCCAAAAAAGAAGTTTATACAACATGTGAATCTGGAGAAAGAAAGAAAAGACAGTCCCTAAAAACTCATATCCTGGAAACTAAACATTTTACGCTGTTGTGAATGATATTACTGGGGGAAACAAACATATCTCTGGCTTGTCCTTCCTATTGCCACTCTCAAAAATGCTTTTGTTTCAATTGGTGAAAGAGATTATGCTTTAAAGTAAGTTATAAATAAAGGATATAAAACTTGTAACTTTCTAGATGTCCTGATATGGGACACAAATCTAGTCAGACAACCAGAATTTTTAGGGCAGCTCTGCTCTTCATATTACTGTTGCACAGGTAAAAGGTGCAATTTACAGGTGGCACTGTTAGAAACTTGTAGCCAGTGTTAATGATATGGAGCAATTGCAATCTCTGTGCAAGAAATCACAGACAGGGAGTGTTTCTGAAATCTCAACACCCACACGTAGAGTAATATCTGCTATCTCACATGGATGAAAGGGATAGATGCATTACTCCTAACAGCACACCTCATAGCTACAGACTAGTCACTAAGAAATACTGAGGCAGCCAAAGGAAGATTAAGGTTTACACAGTGCCAAAAGAAGAAGTGAGATTGATTTTTTTGGGGAGCTGTTTTTTTTGGGTTTCTTCGTTGTGTTTTTAATCTTCTCCCCTTTGTGCCACATTCTTGCTGACACTGTGCACTGGTTTTGCTTTTAGTAAGAAAAAAAATTTTTAAAAAGTGACTTGCTTCTTTGTGAAGGAGCAAACAGTGAAACAATATAAAGGAATAAAACACAATACAAAGGAATAAAACACAATACAAAGAGATAAAACTAATGTATCACTATCTCTCATCTCTGAGTGTTATGACCTGTGTTTCCAAGGCAATATGCTTCATTCTATCAATATGATTCATTATATAAATATGCTTCATTACATATTTGCCACCCACCTATATATATGCAAACTGAATATACATCTGAGGTCCATGATCTACTGCCACAAAACAGCTGTGTGTTAGTCCTATTCCCACTGCAGCAAAAGGCAAAAAATGAGAATAAAAACAAAATGATAAATCAGAGTAAGAGTGGGAGAAAATTAGAGAGAGAAGGGAAAAAATTATTCTATGCTTAGTTCATGTGGAGAGAAATGATCTCCTCAGTCACAATGTAAACTATTCATAGCAGTGTTATGCTTGTGTATCAAGTCAATGAACATGATCCATTCATAAGACAGTAATAATACTAAATTTTAACTCCATGATAGAGCAGTGTCAGCAGCAGAGTTTAGCTTCTGGAGAAAGAGCTCTCTTCATCAGACTGCTGCATCCCTGAAAGGGAATGGTAAATTCCTTACTGATTCTGGGTTTAGTCATCTACTGGAGAAAAAGTAACAACCAGAAACACCTGGCTTCTATATCCTTCTAGTATAGTTTCTTGTCCACATTTTGCTAAAAAGAATATAGGTATCTTCCTGAGATAAATAGGATTAAGAATACAAAATAAGTTTCGCAAGCTAACTCAGATATGCAAAAACTGCCTGGATTGTCTGCCCAAAATAAAACCTGGACTTGCCCTGGGACAGAGTGCTTTCTGGAGAGCTCCTTCTCCTTCTTCTTCCTGAAGCCATGGAGCACACAGACATGGACACAGCAGTAGGTGAAAGATTTCATAGGATGGCTGAGGTGGAAAGGCATCTCTGCAGACCATCTAGTCCAGGTTCCCTCTTGCCCTGCTCAGAGCTGGGTCAGCTAAAGCTCAGAACAATGTCCAGCTGGGTTTTGAACATCTCAAATATCTTTGAATCCCTCTATTGATACATATCCAAGATGAAGACATTTTCTCTGAGTCTAAAAACTGAGTAAACCTCTGACAGAAATTCAGATAATCAAAACTTTGGGGGTTTTATTCCCTATATGACTGTCTGATTAAATTTTCCATTAATACCTTTACCCTAAGGCTCAAAATATCTGTCATAAAAGTAATTATAAGAGTGGGATGTATTTATTTTATATTATATTTAAGAATTTTCATTATGTAAATTCTATTTCTGATCTTAGGTGCTCAGATAAAACAGCACTCTGTGAAATAAACTTTGGTTTATAATAAATGGCAGCTACTGTGAGTCTATAATGAGAAGTCTGACACTGGGATGGAATTGACTATATTTGTTATGTGCAAGAAGTGGATCTCCATCTCATTAAAACCAACAGGAGGCTTTAGAGAGATATCCAGCAGTGGGCCTGATCAGAAAATTGACATTTGATTAAGGAAGAAATGTCAAGCTATCAAAACTCGGAAGAAACTGGGTAAAGGAGGTGAGAGAGGCTACCAGTCCAGTTTCTATATAGGGTTGACTATGCAGTTATAAACCTGCATTAAAATTCAGAATTCTGTATGTATTAGTTTTAGACTTAGTAGAAAACATGGCATAAGGCAGGGCCCAGGAACCAGTTAACGAAAATGTGACAGAATGCAAAGGTGAGGGTCTGTGCTTAGTTTTAGGAATATGCATGTTTCCGTTTTGACTTGAATAATTTGACTGACATTATTATTACACTGTGAAAATGAAGCTTTGAGGTATGTGTAGCAGATAACATGTTGGAAACAGCTCTAATGGACAGAGTGATGCAATGTGATACATCACATAAAAGCAGAGAGAAAGGGGATTTGTCTTTTTGTACTTGAAATAATTATCTCATTGGTTCAAACTTGCCTTTTTACAGTTCTCCTTTTTATAATATGAAACATGTTGAAAAATTATGCATGATATCCTAAGAATGACAGAAAGATAATGGGAAAGGACAGCTTTTAGGATTGCTAAAAAGGCTAAAGACTTGCTTTAAATCACAAGTTACAGCCGGTGTCAAATTAAAGATAGGCTGTTCTCCACACATTTTAAAAATATATTTTTGAGCAGAGCAAATAGATTGCCAGTGTCTTATGAGAATTGTTTGTTGTTTGCATTTTTATTTAATCTTAACACCAAAACCAATCTGAAAGTAATTTTTGCTGTTCCAGTGCACATCTGATTACCTAGCAAAGGTGGTAAGAAGACAGCAACATAGAATTAGTGCATTATTTTAATGTCTAAATATTTAAAGCAAAAGCAGATGGCCACAGGAAAATTTCTGTCTCCAGTGTTATTCATTTTGTGACCAGACAATAGATGCTTAGCCCTTAAAACTCTTGTCAGACAAATGGCAACAGGAACTAGCACTGAAGTCCATACACCCTGCTGAAAAATCTTTTTTTCTGCTGTACTACACACACCACAGTTAGACTTTTTATATTCTAAAGAGTAAATCATGTTGAAAGAATTTTAGTTGTGTATGTGCCTTTGGTCTTGTGTCACTGCACTTGTAAGGTATCAGAAATAAAGAGCTTAATGAAGTAATTGGCCAGAGTGAGCTATAACCCAGTCATTCTCTATAAAAACAGGGAGGGAGAATGAGTAAGAAGGTCAAAACTCTCTACAGCAGAGGAAAGGAGTAACACAAGAAACCTACAGCACCTACCATATGTGTGTCTTTGCTCTCAAGAATTGACTAGTCATGTCAAGAGTCTGCAATCCCTTGTCTCCAGTACGGTATGAAACATGAAGGACTTGGGGTCCTGGGAAGATAAGATTGAAGGAGGTTAGCCAGGATAGAGATTCTTAGTTCTGAGACTCCCAAGGGATCCCCAGATGGGGGAACAGCCAGTCACCAGGCTCTACTTGCAGTGCTACTGTCTGGAAAGCAGCTCCTGTGGGAGCTGCCACACCTAAAGACAATCTTCATCAATGGACAAGGTGTCTATATATTTTCCATTTTGCAATTTGCTTTGTGATCTCCTTTAGGCTTTGATACACTCTCTTAACTCCTATTTGTCTTGTAGGATCTGACTTCTAGAAACATGACTTCTAGGAAAACATGATTTACAGAAGCCATTCTGTTTCTTCTGAGAACAGCAAACTCACAGAGAGACTTGTGTTGAATGTATCTGCCAACCCAATACAAAACAGAGTTTTCTGCACTCTAAAATGTGCAGTTCGTATTTCCCTAGCAAGCTGTGTGAGAGAAGAGAGATTTGTTTTATGGCTCCCCAAATCTGGGGGATTTCTGTCACACTGAAATGTTATTAGAGAAACTCACTACTAGAAATAACTTGAATCCACACAAAGAACAACTGAAATAGAAATATATGACTTTTAGCTACACAGACCTGAAGGCTGCATCTTCCCTTGAGAATTAAATGCTAAAACATTGTTCAGAATAATGAATATAATCTGAAGGATTATGGTCCCCCACAAATATGTCCTATAAATACAAATTTAGAAATGAATAGAGAAATTATTTCTACATTATTTGTTGATATATGAGGAAATATAAGGATAGTTAAGGAAAAGAGAACTGGAAGAGACCTCAGTATGTAACAATGTTGCTCTGAGTGAGATAAAGGACAGTTAGATCTCTGCTCACAAAGAATGGCCAAGCTTACTCAGAAAGACTAGAATCATAGACTTTTCTGGATTCTTTGTATCATTGCTTAGTCTTCTTTGAAGTTAAAATAATTTCCCTGAAATAAACAGTTGCCCAGAGAGGTGGTAGAAGCCCCATCTCTGGAAACATTCAAGATCACGTTGGCTGGGGCTTTGAGCAACCTGATCTAATTGAAGATGTCCGTGTTCACTGCAGGAAGGTTGGACTAGATGACCTCTAAAGGTCTCTTCCAATTCAAACCGTTCTGTGATAAACTAAATCTCTGTTCCTTTAAGTCAATTGCATTTCATCCTGCCTTCTGAGGACCTGTCAACAGTTGTCTACCAACATGGATAGTTAGCATAATTCCACCTCATCCCCTTCTTCCTAATTACATAAAGAAGTTCTTTTTATTTTTTTTTCAATAAGACCTATGACCATTTCTATTGATTTCCCATTGATTTCTTCTTCTTTTTTTTTTTTTTTTTTTTTTTTTTTTTTTTTTTTTTTTTTTAGGCTTTATCCACTTTTTTTTAAAATGGTTATTGTTTATTTGTTTTGTAACGAAAAGTTCTCGGATGGA
>WTSP01016706.1:32523-45627 GCA_025331215.1 Actenoides lindsayi | reverse complement strand
CCACTGACCACAACTCTCTGGGTTCTGTCCTTCAGCCAGTTTTCAATCCATCTCACTGCACAATCCCCCAGTCCACCTTTCTTAAGCTTGGCTGTGAGAATACCATGGGAGACAGTATCATGATCATGATCTTTCAGTAGTGAGCTGTCTCACTTCTGTTGTGTTCTGCTTGCTGAACCTACTTTCTTTTAAATTTTGTCCCAGAATGAGTATCTCAGTGTGAAAAAAAAAATTTAATAAATGCCCTGCTGCTTCTTTGAAAGCGTTAAAAATCTGAATTTGAGGCCAAACCCTTTAAACCCAGGACAAATACTTCTCAATAGCATTTTTTTCCAATGGTTAGAAGAAAATAATGTTACTTACTATACAACTGTAGTTCAAACCACCTGAAAACTGTATCTTAGTGAGGACATTTGGAGCCTCCTTCTCTGGAGATATTCAAAACCCATCTGGATGCGATCCTGTGCAATCTGCTCAAGGCAAACCTTCTTGGGAGGCGGGGGTTTGGACTAGGTGATCTCTAGAGGTCACTTCCAACTCCAACGATTCTGTGATTCTGTGATACATGGGCAATGTGTCCTTTAGATGTCACCACGCAGGCTTCCCATAGTGCCTGGAAATACAAAGAATTGATTAAGTCACAGTTTCAGGTCACTGAAGGACATAATATTTGATCTGACTGAGTGACAACATAATCAACACAATCAAGAACCCAGTGAGCATTTATAAGGCAATGGGTTCTCTGGTAGCTGTGCAGTGTGTGCCATGATAACAGAAGTGGAATGAAAGTAGCCCTTTGCCTACTTGGTGTAGCAATATCTCAGTTTCAGAGTCTATAATACAGTCACTCGCATAATTTATCACTGCATCAAGGCATTTCTTTAGATCAGAATTTGCCTCTCCCATTCTCAAGGAACATCACCCATGGGGCCAAAGCTGTGCCTCCTGAAGCTGAGCAATGTAATGTACAATCTCAGGATATCCTAGGTTAGAAGGTAACCCAGCCCAGTCACCTGCCCAAAGAATCACTGACTTCAAAGTTGGACTCACCTCAGTTTCCTCTGCTTCTACTAAAGTGTTTGGCTTCAGCCGCCTAAGCATAAAAGCTTCAGCATTGTCCCCAGTTTAACAGGCTGTGAGCTCTCTCTCTTACCCTGATGAAGCACTCTTTCAGGCCAATGCAACAAAGTAGGTGTTTGAAACTGAAACAAATGTATATAGGTTTATCAGGTTCTCCAAACACGAAAGAGAAACAAAATTGCTTACACCAGCACAGATGTAATCCACATCCTGAATTCCAGTATGTTTTGAAAGCTGTTGAGAGGCCTATGAGCAACAGTGTTTCTGACAGCATAATGCTTATTTATTTACATTATGAATTACATGCCATGCAGTAGTATGTTTGGTTTTTTTCTCAAAAAAACCCACACTGTATTGTTCATTTTGAGTAAAATATAATACTGCTTTGTGAATTAATTTTGTGTCTATTTAGTCCTGTATTTAAATTTTAGGATAGTTTTACTAGTTTTCCCATTAGCTTTGTTTCTTAACATTAAGTATGATCTTTCCTGCTCTAATTAGAGATATGGTTTTCTTTATGACAAAGTAACAGGTTTTCCCTTGTACAGTAGTTGTCTGTTGCATGCTACAATGTTACATCAACTCAGTCAAGATAATTGATTTATATTTAAAGAATTCTAAGCATTCTATTCACATTATGAAATTAATTTAAAAATATGCAGATAAATGTAGTGAAAATTTCTATTTCAACACACAGTGATTTGTATAGTTATATTTGGCAAAAGCATTTAAAAGGAGGCACTATATTTCTGTTGAACCTGAATACCATAGAAATGTATATTATGAAGGTTTTTACTAGATGCCATCTCCTTCCATTTCCACAAACTCTCATCTCTTGTTTTTTTTAATCCTTGATCTTTACATCTGCTTCATTAATACATCTATCTCATCAAAATTTATATATTTGCTTTTCAAATTATATTCCAGGTTCAGTGGGTCTGTCAGGTCTGTAAGCAAGTGACTGTTTACCGGAAACAAGACTCCAGCTGTCCCACATGATCTGGAAGTACTTAGTATATTGACAGAGATACTCAAATGGAAACTCCATTATAAGCAGGTCCAGAGGCAGCTTAACACCTCATTGAGCTCCAAGCTTTGGCTCTCCCTCCACATGACAAATTCCCTAAATCCTGCTAGATGGGAGCTCCACAATTTGATCTCATGCTCCTGTGGAAAACCAAGCCAGAATCTCAGACCTAAACACTCACATTCTTTCAGTCCATTTGTTTCTCTAAACTACTCAAGTCCTGCTATATATTTAAGCCAGAAATATTTCAGTGTTATTGTATGCTATGCCTAAGTAGTATTACTTGTCTCCTGTGCTTCCCCTTAGTCATTAGGAAACTATCTCCTTTTGTCTGTCAGAAAGGTCCAGTGATAGATACTACCTGCAGTAAAATTAAGTATTTGGTGCACCAAAGCACTGCAAACATATTTGAAAGGATATTTGTCCTATATATTATTTTGTTGGATTACTGACTTAGGGGTTTTATTTTATTCTTCACCTCTTGTTCCAAATTATCATTAGCTTCCTGGACACAATAACATAGCCTTGTGTGAAGCTTAGCAATTATCTAAGAAAAATAACTGCAAATCTGTTAGAAGGAAAAATGTCAGTTTTAGGGTTGGATCAGTTCCAACCAAAAGCCACAGCCTGCTGGCTGTACATGCCTGCTCTTCTTAATGATGTCAATTTGCCATATTTGTTCTCTAAGGAAGTAAAACCTATACAGCAATGCAGATCCTTCAGCAGATCTCAGTTCTCTTGATTTTCACTTGTAATACAGGTATCCATGGCATTGTCTTTTTAATATTAATGTCTCTGCATGCTGGCAGTGGATATGAGTTGTCAAGAGAACAGCTAGTCACCAGATGAAAACTTTTCAACCTAAAATTCTCATACAAGTTAAATAAGACAACAACTGTTGTAAAATACATGAAATCATATTAAATCTTTTGCTGAATATTGCCAAAAGTTCTGGTCGTCTCAATTTCAAAAAGTTACAGTGAAAAAAGCACACAAAAACTCAATAAGTATAATCAGAGGTGTAGAATGTCTTCTCTACAAGATGAGATTAAACAGGTTCTTTATCCAAGAAATGAAATAGTTGAGGGAAAATATGATAACAGTATATAAAATTGCAATTCACGTGAAGAAGGAAAACAGGAAATTGCTATTGACCTTAAAGAGCTGAGGGAATTAGGTTGTAATATAAGGTGAGAGATTTATAACAACCAGGGAAAAAATTTTTATTATGTGCATAACCATACAGTAGAATTTATTTTCTCGGGTTGTTTTGGATCTGAAAAGTATAAATAGGATCAGAAAAGGATTTGACAAACTCAGGGAAGTCCAAGTCATGGAAGAAATGTTTACTAATGTCTAGTAAAGTTTATGACAGCAGCAAGTCTAAGATTTCTCTGGTGGCCTTCAGCAGCTTTATGTAATGGTAGAATAAAATCTCAAGGGTCCACAAACAGAGAGATTTTGGAAGCTGACAACAGTTTTTCAGGTACCCTGAATATGTACAATAGAGGAAAATAATTGTCTTTAGTTGTTAAGTAGAGATAAGTCAATTGAGCAGAATCAGCAGAGCTGTGAAAATATTCCACAACTGGAAAGAATATCTTTCTGCTTGCATAGGGAAGATAATAGGAATGGCGATTTGATGGAGACGCTGATTTACAAACAGAAAAGAGGCACCTACTTTCATATAAGCACAATATGTACAGCTTCTGCCCAGACATCTTTTACTGTCTTTTTATACTGCACATGTTGAGCATCAAGTCTCAGGTTTTGAGCACTGGACTGCTTTGGCAAAAAGGCAAAAAATTGAGTTCTGGGACACAAATCCCAAGTTTCAGGGACAGCTTCACATGTGAAAACAAGGTGTATTAAGTAAGTCCTACTGCAAGTCATCAGCCTCTTTTACTCTTGTGGTTTTTCTGATAGCTCTTTTAATACATTTGACAAGAGTGTTTCTACAGAAACTTTAATCATTTGTGGGCTGGTAACTCATATTTAAAAGATTACACTCTCCTAAGCATGGAAACTTGTTTTATTGGGGTGTAGGTCTACATAAATTATACTAGTGTTAAAAAATCCTTATTTTTACGAGGTTTATGGTTATTCAGTGGTATGGGTTTGAGAATAATATTTTGATTTGTGTTTTAAATTAGACTAGATAAAGAATGTGTAAAGGGATTAAAGGACTAGTTCAAAGGTTGCACAAAATAACTTCATAAGATTTACCAGCTTACAGTAAAATACTGCATTAATGTTCTGAATTATTCCGCATCGTCCAATTATGAATGTGTATTTATCATATCCTTTAATTAATCAGCACTCTTCAGAAAATAATACATCTGAAGAAGAGCAGGATATACCGATCAAATTCTGCTTAGGCTTAACACCTGTTCTTAAGATTAGCTAACTCTCTATAGAAAAATTCCCTCTTCCACAGGAAATCCAGTAAGCAGTTAGTTAGAGTTATACCCAGGAATACTGAAGACTTAGTGTGTTGATTGCAGTAGCATCATTCAAGTCCTACTTTAAGTAGGAATAATGATCTTCAGGTGATTCCAAATAACTTCTGGTTATAACATTTCAAAGGAGAATATTTCCGTAATTTTTCTTAGCCATAGAGACAACCACGACCACCAAATGCAAAATACTAAATGAGCAGTGGCAGTACCAAGTGAAACTTCAATAAACATGCACTTAGAGGTTAGAAGTCATTTATTTTTATTAATTTTTAAACAACAGTGGCTGCTCTCTTAACTTACATTTTCAGACATTTTATATAATCACATCTTGTCCTTATTACTGGCCCAAATGCTTTTTATGGGTCCTTTGACTTGTATTTAAGCGCTATATCTTTAAGTACTGTGTCTTTCCATGTCAGATCTTCTGTCTTCATTCTTATTCTTAGCTTCCACAAATTTCACTGCTGCTAACAAGCCACATGAGGTAATTAAAAATAAATAAAGCAATAAAAACTCCCACAAGGACACAAGAAACAGCTAAGTAGTCATCATTAGGCACTGAAATAACTGTAATAACACACTGAACTATGATCAGCTGTATAAGCAAATAAAAATAATTATTCAGGCATGAGGAAAAAGTGATTCTCCTATTTACAAAACCAATGTAATAAGGCAGAATTAAGACATAAAGTCTAGGAAAGAGAATGAGAAAGAACCAGAATAACTGATAACTGAGAATTAACTCCAGAACATGTTACTACAGCTGGACCATAACCCTACACTTCAGTAACTTTGCATCTGTGCAAAGCTACCTCATGCTGGAGCAACAAAGTTTTGACTCTACTCTCAGTGATATCTTACCTGTGAACTGGGAACTCCATTGAATATAACAGTAACTTCTTACTGTGATTGACATGGAAATAAGCATTATTTTCTATTTCAGTGGAATAATATGTTTTATCTGCCCACATACTGGTTTTTACAGAGTGACAAAGCTGACTGCATGTGGGGAACTGATGCAGCCCTTTCTCTGACATTTCAAAAGGCTGTGTCACACAGGCAATGGGGATAATGAGAATTAAAGAAATTATGTGCTCAGAAGTATGTGGATATGTCATATCTTTCCATGGAGCAAATTCCAGTGTTCTTCAAATATTTAGAGACAGAGCTTTACAGGTGTCAATTGTCTTAGGACCAGAACACTGAAACTTGCATGAGGAGACAGAATCAACAAAGCTGCTTCTGAGATTTTCCAGCTAAAGATACTCGAATAAAGCTGCTTGGGTCACAACAACCCCATGCAATGCTACAGGCTTTGTGAAGAGTGGCTAGAAACTGCCCAGCAGAAAAGGCCCTGGGGGTGTTGGTTGACAACCAGCTGAATATGAGCCAGCAGTGTGCTCAGGTGGCCAAGAAGGCCAACAGCATCTTGGCTTGTATCAGAAATAGTGCATCCAGCAGGACCAGGGAAGTCATTCTGTACTTGGCACTGGTGAGGCTGCACTTCAAACATTGTGTTCAGTTCTGGGCCCCTTATTACAAGAAAGACACTGAGGTTTTGGAGTGTGTCCAAAGAACAGTAAGGAAGCTGGTGAAGGATTTCAAGAACAAGTCTTACAAGGAACGGCTGAGGGAATTGGGGTTGTTTGGCCTGGAGAAACAAAGGCTGAGAGGAGACCTTATCGCTCTGTGCAACTACCTGAAAGGAGGTTGTGGTGAGGTGGAGATTGGTCTCTTCTCCCAGGTAACAAGCAATAGAACAAGTGAAAAACAGACTCAAGTTGCACCAGGGGAGGTTTAGTTTGGATATTATGAAAAATTTCTTAACAGAAAGGATTGCAAAGTATTAGAACAGGCTGCCCAGGGAAGTGGTGGAGTCACCATCCCCAGAAGTATTTAAAGGACATATAGATGTGTTGCTGAGGGACATGGTTTAGTGGTTTAACAGTTGGACTTGATGATCTTAAAAGTCTCTTCCAACAAAACAACTCTATGACTCTTTGAATTTTAGCTGAGGGAATGCAGTGTTACATGTCACTCACTCAAAGGAACTGAAATTCCATGTAAATGCTTATAAGGCCTTTTTAATATGATCAGCTACTTGTAAAGGTCTAAATCATTTATCTTTTGCTATATAGGAAATAGAGATTGTGATACTTTATCATCCAATGCCTTAATATTTTCAAATTACCACCCTTAAGCAGCAGAAAAGAGGAAGAAACTAGAATGAAATTTTTCTTTAATGGTATCATATCTGCTGAGACAGAGTGATTTATATCCATTCTTTTCTGATGCTGAGAGAGAAATCCCCATATCCTTGGTGAAAATTTGGACCAGGATGTTATCAAACAGAATTTAACAAAGAAAGGTGCTATGTTTGGCAGATCTGGCAGCCTCTCTGGAGCTTCCTTTCTGCTTCATTTCAGGAGCCCTGCAATGTGCCTAGGATAGACAGAGCCCAGACCAGACAGCAGGCCCACAGCTGTTTCCAGATCACTAAATGGATCACCTGAACCCCAAATCTGTGAATCTCTCTACAAGGGCCTGAACTAGTTTTTTCTCCTAAGACTTCTGAGACTTGTTCTTCTTTTCATAACTTAGAAAAAAAATGAGTAAATTTCAAAGCAAGATGACTAATAACCACAGCAAATCAAAAGGTCACCTGAGGAAATGTCCCATTTGTACTGGCTATAAGCACTTGCTTGAAGTACAGAGGACTTCTTCGCAGCTAACAGTCTGCTTTCCATTCCAGTACGAGAAATAATAAACCCCACTCTTTGATCGGATGTTCTCTGAGTCAGATTCTTTCAGCTGAGTTCTTATCTTCCCCCTCCCGGAATAATAAATAATAAATATCAGTCACTACTCACGGCTTAGCAAAGACACTATTTTTAATTTGAAATGAGATTTTTCTTTTTACTTTTTAACTTTCTTGCCATTCTGTGCAGATGAAAGTTGCTATATGAATGCAAATTTCATTCATTTATTCAATCTTTTATCCAGTTCCAGCTTTTGATAAATATGATAAGACTCATCTTGGGGACAGAAGGGAGGCTGACTGATTCATTTCAAATTTAATGGTTACTAGGACCTTCATGCAAAATTCTTCAGGAGTAAGTCCTTCAATAAAAAGGAAACACACCATTGCTATTTCCAATTATGTTTTAACAATAGGCAATGTTTTTTTTTATTGTGGTATATTAAACAAAATCAGATTTTGAAAGAATCTTTCATGAATACCCCAAAATATGTTTGTTTTTACATCCGTAGTGGCACTTAGTCACAAAAAGGTTTTCATTTGAATGTTTTTTTTCATAAATAGCCATACAGTAATGATTACTTTTTTCATTCAAAAGGCTATTACTTTGTTTCACTGAGTTATCTATGGGTCAGGTTTCTTTTTAGTTTTAGCATTTTGACATAAATGTTCCAGGAATGTTCTTTATATACTATTCAGAAATTTTCTTTAATGTCTTTATTCAGTCCTATTTTTACTCTGATTTTCAAAAATTTACCATACATAGCCTGTAAATAAGACAAAGGCATTTTGGTATATGGATGATTAAAGGACAGAAAACCAGGCTGATCTTGCACTATTATAATGCTGCAGAAGTGTAACTGACATTGTGCTTTTCTGGAGTTAGTGATATATTATTGGAGACTAAAATTACCTCATCCACATTTAACCAGAAGCACCACACTGTTGCAGTGCTTCTTTTAATGAGAATGGTCACCAGGTGAAGCCTGCATTTCAATTTCCAAAGAGAAAAACAGGAAAGAAACATCTCCAGATCGATTAGAAGTCAGACACCCAAGAGAGCATCTTTTTCTGAAAGCACTAGAGGCTTAATAAGTTGTGAGGTTTCTGTACTGGTCACTGGGTGAACAACAGGTTGGGGATTTGCAGGGTGCTGCAGAAAGACTCCATCTCGGGTTTTAGGGCTCCTGTTTTTATCTTTTCTGTAGTGCAAGTCTGCAAATTATTTTGTTAAACAGGATTTTGAGCTACAGCACCCTGTGAAGCTGTTGACTTTATCCAGAATATTGGAAGAGGTTTGAGCATGTGATTCCTACAGGAGATGCAATACGTACCATACTTCAAATCAAGGATTGTTTTAGTTACACGGGGAAACAACATAAATGACAGTGTAAGTGCCGTTGTATCCTACCAGCTGACTTCTCATTGCCTAATGTACACTACGCAGGACTAACTTCTTCAGATAGTCCATCAGAGCATTCAACTGATTTGTCCAACAATTCTTCCTTTATGAAAAAGAACTTTTTACTGATTTTGATGCATCAACTTCCTCTTCCTTATCAGATGGCCTGTAGTAAACAACAACAGTGTCACATATTAGCCTGCTCCTTAATTCTTATCCATTAATAAAATTGAATCTATTCACCTATAAGCCTAAACCATGCAGTAAACCAAGAACCTATGAACTCAAGTCTCATAACAGCAGATCTGATATTTAAGTAAGCAAACTTCTTCCAAATATTTTCTTGGGCCATCTGTACTGAATACAGACAGACTTCACTGAGTCTGATGGAGTAAATGGATGATCTACTGGCTTGAGATACTAACTAAATACAACCACAGGGGAGAGGTGGTTGAAAAGGAAATAGGGGTTTATGAACTCTATGATTCTGTCCTCTGTGCCTGCATAGACATCACTGTTCAGCCTGAGTGCTATAATCTTCTGCCTTTTTTTTCCCAGTCTTACCTAGCAACTTTTTGATGAGCCACAAAAATCTCCCAGTCTATAGATTCATTATGAATGAGTAAAAATGTTTTGTTAAAATCCCTTTAGACCCTTCCATGAGCATAACAGTCACTTGTCTTTCCACAATAATGTTTTAAAAACAAACCATGGCATTCAAGGTAAAGTCACTTAATCTTACACCTCATCTCTCTCACTGTGAAGTGATTCTCTCTACTTTAAAGAAAACTTTTATAAATAATATGGATTATCCTGACTGATTCCCATCCCACAAGTTTTGCAGACAGTCAGTACCATGAGCAGAAATGTGGAGTGTGCTGTAGCCTACAAGTGCTTGCCCATAAGTACAGTCCTGTTTTTTTGCTTGTGTCATTATGCAAAATCAAGTAACAGGAATACAGGTTAAAGAGAGCAACCTTTATCTCCTGCCTACTACAAATGTCTGCTAAAACACCAATTTGACACTAGAAACTACTGACATTTCTGGTTTAGGCTGAGTGGGTAACTTAAAAGATTCACAAAGTGGTTTTGTGCACTCTGCTCTCATCTGTAACCATCAGTAGCTCACATACAGCTTTAGCTCACAGTGTGAGCCCAGGAATACCAGGTCATTGATCAAGAAAGCCCTCACTGCATCACAGTGGTGTGGCCAGAGCAATTGCTCATAAGTGGCATATCCATCACAGTCATGCTGTGCTCACAGGTACCAGGTAAGGCCACTGTCTGCTCACCCTGCCACTTTGTGGTGACAAGTAGTGTGACTGCCTGTAAGCCACCATATCCCTCCCTCTCACACAAACCCCTTGTTTAAGAGCAACAGATTCTCACAGTGTTTGCGATTCAGTGTGTTCATGAAACCAGATGTGCTGCTATGTAGGTGATTACAAAAGGGAAGAATAGGGATTCTAAACTTATTAAAAATGCATAGAACAAATCACAGACTGCATTGCTCAACATAAAGGATCCAGATGGTTAGTTTTACTTCATCAGGTTTTCCAAGATTTTCTATTCTTTTCAATCTACATATTTCTAGCTTTAAATCTCTTTCAAGATATTTTCTGCTTGACTATCTATTCACAAGTAAATTTAAACATGGAAAGTTTCTTCATTTCCAAACCTCTCCACAAGCATATCCATGAACAGGAGTTTCTCATTCATTATTATTACCTTGACACACAGAGTGACCAGAGCAACACGTCACTTGTTGTCCTCAAACTCCCTCAATATCAGTACGGAAACAATTTAAATTCTCTTTTTCATTATCAGTATAGCACCTGAAATCTCTGAGAAGTCAATATAAAATACAATATCTTGCTTATAACAAGGAATATGAGGGATGGACAAATTAATCTAAAATTAATTATAAGTAACTGTGGGGGATGGTTTAGGACCCATCAGACCACTGTAATCATGGAAGATTTTTATTCTTTATCCTGATTTCAGTACAGCTCTCCACATGTCAAGTATGTAAAAAATCATAACTAGCCAGGAAAACAGCTTCTATGGAAATGAGCCTAACCTTGTTTAGGCACAAGATTAAGGTGCTTAAAAAACAGAAATGAAGCTTGAAAGCTGAATAGCTAAGGCATATGGAGGTTGTCCCCATCCACTTACACAGGCACAAAGCTATCACTTAGGATGTTCTGTTATAGCTGAAAAGCAGACAGTCCTCAGAGAAACCATCTTAGGTTCAGGATTCGAGGCTAGAATAAGACTGAATGCCATTATGAAAGACTGAATTTCCTTCTTGATTTTGGACATACTGAAAGATTTTTTATTTATTTTTTTTTAACGTAATCTTTTCCTTCCTTTAATTCTCTATTGATTTCAATTAAGTTCTCACCAGGTTTGCATCTCCAGCTGAGGGGGTTTTGTTCCCTTAGCCAATCAGTGTTTTAGACTGTTTTTCAAGATTTCAAATCCAATGAAAACTCAAGAGAGCAACAGCAAAAAATTAACTATGTGCTAGGAAATGAACTGCTTATAGTCTGTCACTGAAATTCCTTTAAAGTCTCCTTTTTCACAGATGGGCAACAGTGGATCTTAAAAGCTGGTTAATGATTCTCATCAAATGCTTTACATTCAAAATTGTTTTGAAAGGTTAATTAAAAAGGGTCTCCTTCTGTAGGATGCTGACAAAGGGAAAACACCAGCTTATGGCTATGGAACTGCTCTGCACTATCAGGGTTGTATACGTGGCTAACTTTTCTCACAGACTCCCTATGGGATCCTGAGCAAAGCAAGATCTTGGTTCTTCTCCTATCTATAAATACACGATAAGGCCTGTCCTGTTACCTATGGTTTAGTCCAAAGAAATTCATTAGTACAATACTGGTGAATGCCAGGAAAGGTTTGACAGACAATCAGTTGTGCTGCCTTGTTTCTAAATAAGCATCAATATTAATAATGACAATGTTCAAAATCTTTGCTTACATAATATACATTATGCAAAATCACAAAGAAAGATCTATATGAAATACAATTAGAGCTGCATGAAACTGGACATTTTCCTATCAGACTACCTTTTATAATCTACAGTCTAGGGCACCTGCAAGTGCTATTCATAACTAACTTAACATTTGCATGTGTTTAGATAACTCTTTGGAAATTTATTTATGTTGTTTTTAAAAATATACTTACCTTTTCACTCTATAAAATGTTAGTTTCTGTAGAGGTTTTCAAAGCCATATCTTCTTCCAATATGAACTGAAAAACTTATTGTGGCAACTTAGATCACTGCAATATTGCTCTTAAAAATGAGGCTGCAAGGGAAATGATTTTCCAAAGAAAAATAATTTGAATGTAATGAAGACTCTAAAAAAACCAATTTCTCTTTTTCATTCCCACCAACTCACACTCTCCAAAGGGCAAAGTTTTTGCAATTATGAACAATTTATAAATTGTATGTGTGTTCTGCTAGCTGTTGCCCAGGGTGATCATTAGTGTTTGGGTTCTTTTAACAGTCTCAAAGGTTTGCACACAGTTTCTTTCTTGCACAAGAATTCAGTGGCCAGTACCTCAACTATGGGGCTTTGAAAGGCTGCTAAGAATTGGAAAAAAAAATTTAAAAAATTGAACTTCAGAGTTTGCTGCTGTCTCAACAGTACTGTACAGTTTGCCTGTGTATAAATCCCAACATTCCCAAGTATTCAGGCAGAAGAACTGCACAAGCAATATTCCCTGAAACTTTGAGTTCCATGAGAACTGTGCAGTCTATGCCTAACAACCTACTAGTATTTCAGGAATTCCCTCCATTTCCATTATTCTAACTGTGAGCCAGAGACCTATGTATCACATTTATCCCTTGCATATGTTCAATGTGGAATCACATATACATAATTTCATATCTTTATGAAATATTAATGAAAGCAAGAATGGGCAGACAAGAATCATTGATTTCTAGTCAAAACCTGCTGCAGTTTGCAGTAATGCAACATTTCCTCTTGAAACATCAACACCAGATGAATACCAGATTACCTAACGCATTTCAGTTATCTGAAAGTCGAGAAAAGATTTATCTGAACTCTAATTTCTCTTTACTGAGAAGTACTGCAGTTGTGTCAAAGTTTCTTAATACAAAGTACAGGAAAAGAGAAATAAAAAGAAATTAACATGAACCTATGACCTTGTCGAGTTAAAATTTTGTCGTTCTTTTGTAGCTCTGAAATGCTGCATATCTTAAAAGAACTGCTAAGTACTCACCAGAAATTCATGGACTCCAATTGTAAGCAAACCATGTCTGGCAGAGCTGGCATTTGCTTGAAGCTAAGAGAATAGGCAGAGAGTAATCAACAACAGATAATTTTACCAAGAGTAA
>WTSP01016706.1:9962-29419 GCA_025331215.1 Actenoides lindsayi | reverse complement strand
AGGTGGTGGAAGCCTCATCCTTGGAAGTTTTTAAGACCAGGCTGGATGGGGCTCTGAGCAACCTGCTCTAGTGGGAGATGGCCCTGCCCAAGGCAGGGGGTTTGGAACTAGATGACCTTTAAGGTCCCTTCCAACCCTGACAACTCTATGATTCTATGATTCTATCCTCAAAAGAAAATCATGTTGTCTGATATGTATATATATATGCATAAAAATTTTGGCTCAGTATTTTTTTCCAATAATAATTTACTTCAAAATATAATTGTTCTGGGAAGTTAATGCATCAAAATACTTTTGTTCAAGCTCACTTTGTGTGGAGTGCCTTTTCATATAAACATTAAAATACACAAAGGAACTATCTGTAATCCTTTGTTTATTTATTTTATTTGTGTTGTAGTCTCAAATAGTTGATTATAAACAGGGGTTTTTTTATAAACCTCCTCATTGTTTGTTTTGTTTTTTTTTTTTTATCTGCCTTTCTTTATACAATTGTAATCTCTGCTTCATTAAGGACACCATGTTTTGACTACAATAGTCAGTTGTAGTCTCTGCAAGCATTGCTCCTCTTAGAATAGTCTAACCTGCAGTGACTGAGAACCAAGAGAGAAATTAATTAATTCATATGCTGCAAGACCCTTTATTAAGATTCTGGTGATAAGATAGGAAACCATGCTAGGAAGTCAAGCAGGACTTAGTCTTTATGCAAATTTGTGTGAAACCTAGAGGGACTCTGTTGAGCTGTGGCAAGAACCAGGTTCAGTGCTAGGAAATTTTGCAAAAGCACCGCAACCACAAAGTGGGATTACATATCTCTTCCTCAGAGTCTTTAACCTGTTACCCAGTTACCTACTGGCTCACTGCAGGTATCTAAGTCTCAGAGTGAGATTAAATCAGGCTATGTGATAGAATTTAGATATCTTTATTTACTCCTTCAGGCATTTACTTTATCATAACAATGTCACCGAACAAAACCCCTGCATTTCAAGGCCAAGTTGTATGAGAAGACAAAAGTCGAATAGCAAACAAGGCAAAACAAGGGGATGTCATTGACGTCTAAGAAAAGGTCTTTTATTTCTTCATCTGTTTATTGTTTAGTGTAAGTTGAAGAAGGAAAGTTTTTAAGTGAAAAAGAACTAGATAAAGCTTTTCTGAATAACTGCATTATATTTTACAAATCCAAGAAACACCAAGCTGTCAGAAATGTTTGCATTAGCTAAGAAACACTGTGTCTGTTTTGTTTGAAACTGAGCTGGATACCTGGTTTCAAACCACTCAAATAAAGACTTAGAAGTTCAACAGGCTTGTGTTTACTAATCATCCTAACATGTCATGGTTTTTGTATTATGTTAAAATAAAAGTGAAAAAAAGTGTGGTTACAGGAATCTAAAAAAATGGTGAACTGTTAGCATAAAGAACCACTGTGTGAGAGATGAGGTGGCAGCTGTACTCATACTGTAACCCGAATGCAGACTTTGTCAAGAGCCAGGGAAGATGCATGCTGTAGTTGTTTTCATACAACCTCTTTGTATTCTAGTCTTCAGATCTCGTTTATGTCTGCAAACAAAACTTATACAAATTAGATGATTCTAAAGAAGACAAAGATGCAGTTAAGAACTCCCACATTCTACTGACAACCCTGGTGCTACCACATCTTGTAAGTTCAAATTCTAAGAAAAATATTAAGTACTGACACATTCAAGAGCTCAGCATGGATATTCTTTGATTGTTAGGGTCAATGAAATGAGAATGAAGCAGGTCCACAGTATAAACTCCAGTCCTGCTGTCTGATTTGTTTTCTCCATTAATTCAGCTTTTGGGAAGGAAGTTGTCCAATGTAATAGTCACAACTTCTTCAAGGTGTTCTGGATCAGAAGAGTAGAAACTTTTTAGTCTTGGAATCCATCAGGAAGTGGTCAGGGTCTGTAAAAATAGTCTTTAAAAGAACTAACATAACATACTTTCCCTTAGTTCCCCATTTAACTGGAGCAGGAATATCAGTAAACCAACTCTTGTGAGATAGCATAAGACAAAAAGATTGTTTTGATTATGAAAAGATTTTACAACCTAATCAATTTCCATTAGATCCCCCAAAAGAACAACTCTGTTATTTGATGTTAGCCTAGAATGGGTCTTTCTGGTCATCTACATCAAATCACAAAGCTCAGGAGGACAAATTATAACAATTCACTGGCAAGATACTTCCAGCTATGACAAAATAATTTTATTTAACAGAATCATTTTGCACCCCTTGAAGAAGAGAACCAAATACACTTAGCATAAGCAATGTTCCAAAGTAACATTATCCAATTATATACAAGGGGGGGAAATACAAAACAAAACAAAACAAAACAAAAAAACAACAAACCAAACAAAAAATAAACAATACAAAACAACACACACACACACAAAAAAATCAAAACACAAAACAAACAAACAAAAACAACACCCAAAAAAACCAACCAACCAAACAAACAAACAAAAAGCTAGTAGCAAACCCCAAAGCAATTATTTTGTTTTGGAATTGATCCACTGTATTTTAATAAAAACCTTTACAATCACATAATGATCTTTCACGGGTAGAAGCAAATGCTGTTGGCTTAGTTATATAAAATTTAGTTCGCCTCTCCAGAACTGCCCAGACCTCTTGAGATAAATACCTGCAGTGTAATAAAGCATGCATGACAATTACTAATGGGTAAGCAAGTGCACAGCAGAGCCTGCAAATACATTTTACCAGAGCACTTCTAAAGCCACATATGTCAAATGCATTATTAATGAGCACATGACCACATACAGAACTGCAAGCTGCAGGACACCGTCCAAGACAGCCACAGATTTACATAGGGTGGAGTGTCATGACAAAAAGGGGCTAGACTGGTGTCCATCATCACATTAGCTGCAGTATCTCTACTACAGCATCAGCAGTTGATGCAGCTGCTTTCCAGCTCCTTCAGTTCACAAGCTGGGATTGGCTGATGGAGCCGTCATGAGAAATCTGACAGGCAACAGAAGCTGCAGTAGTGCTTGCATACCTCATCTAATGCAACCACTCAACACTCCCTGCTGCTGGGTGGCCTATCAAAGGATGGGGAAAAGGAAGACCTTGCTTCTCCCTCACCCACACCATTTTCCTCTAGGCTGCATTTCCCACAGTGTGAGAATTTCCTTCTTATCCCCAGTAAGATTCTGCCTCGTGGACGGTAGTAGGTGCACTGCATCTTGGCTTCATGAAAGCTGATGGCTCATGAGCCTTGCTGAGTGGTCGCATGTGTTAGCTCTGGAGCCATCGCTGTCATCCACTCTCAGAAGGGCCTTGAGCTTCCTCTGTTGTTCCCAGAGGAGGATCCTCTCTGTATGGAAGGACCAGAAAACACTGGACCTCAAAGGGAGTGAAGTAAATCCCATGGCATTTAAAAATCAAGCCAGTTTCAAGACAGTAGTAACACCCTTGCACTTGTTTCCTATGTAAGAAAGCAACTGGTTAGTTCCTACCCCATTTTCTCATGCAAACCCCTCTCACCTGTATGTTCAGCTAGCAGAGAAGCATAGTATCACTTTTCTTCCTGAGAAAAGGTGTTGATAGCTAAGAAGTGTGTGCTGTGAAACCGTGTCTAGGTAATTTGCTTTCAATCACCAATTCACTCAAATTTTCCTCCAGATGTGGTTATCCAAAACACATCCACTCTCCAGTGGCTTTTGCTTTCAACCTTTTACCTCCATGATTGCTTGATAATCACAAAAACAAGTGCTGATAGTCAGCTTGCCACTCGCCCAAACTAGTCTTTCATTTAGAGTCATGAAGTCTAAAGCAATCAATTATTTTTTACCTAATTTCAGTTCTTTCCCTTACCTATCTATTAAGAGCTGGAGAACTGAGAGTCATTGCAGCAACTTCTGAGATTTTAACAGAAGTTTCATTGCCTCATAGACTCCATTACTCAGCCTTAGGAATTGCTTTGTCTAATTGTGTTCCATCCTGGTAAAAACAATTGTTTCAATAATTTGAATAAAACCAGCAATACTGTACATCTAACCACATCCTGCAGCTTACACACCAGGTTTGCTCTGAGTGATGGAGGACTGGACTTGACTATGCAGTAAAATGGTTACATCTCCAGCTTCTAGAAGAACCCTTTCTAGCTGTTTTAGCTATTGGAAGAATCTAGTGTTTTGGGAGGAAAGTGTTCTGCCAAGAAATAAATTTTCTCTTCTGTTTAATTTTGTAGTTGATCGATGATTATTCAAGCTTGTCTATAATAAAGCACAGAAATAAAACAATTTATTAGGGTTCTATCACAGTTACAATACCCTTGAGTTACAATACTATTACTAAGCCTGAGGTCTGTTTTTCTATTTTCAATGGCAAAATTTTGATCTTTTTGGAAAAATCTGGATATGCTATGAACTTGGAAGTACTTTTCAGTCCCTGCTGGATCCAAGACCACGACTCAGTCACACCCCAGCAATACATGAAAGTCAGATCTAGCCTCATGCTATTCTCTCTTATACTTCCACCTGTTATAATTATTTTAAGAGCTTATTAACCAATGTCTTCAGAAGTGTTTTCTTCTGAGAAAATAGTGCATCCTACAATATAAAGTCTTATTTTTACTTTAACAAAGTGCTACTTATTATGGTTTCCTCCTAGAACAGACAGCAAGGAATTTGCTCTAGTATTCAAAGTTACAGGGGTTATAAGTACGCTCTGAAACTTTCTCAGCAGTGAGTAAAAACGGATAGCTCAAGCTCAGTCTTAAAATTTCTCAGTTCTCAAGCTCAATTTCTTACTAGCAAAAATTCAGAAACACTTGAAGAAAAAAGTCTCTTTCATCCATTTGTGAAGCTACATATTTTCCTTTTAATTTATTATTTACCTAAGTGACAGTATGTTCCCAAATTCCTTCACCCTCACCTGAACATGTATTTTCTATCTATCCTCTTCTTGCAACTGTTATTCATGTAAAGATTCAGCAAGCCTGGATTACAGATAAGAGAAGTCATTCAAGGATGGCAAGCATCATCTATTTAGCTAGCTAGCTATGCAAGTAATGCCCTCATAGCTCTGCCTATACAA
Source organism: Actenoides lindsayi (assembly GCA_025331215.1). Classification (NCBI taxonomy): domain Eukaryota; kingdom Metazoa; phylum Chordata; class Aves; order Coraciiformes; family Alcedinidae; genus Actenoides; species Actenoides lindsayi. The sequence goes on along the minus strand of WTSP01016706.1, from coordinate 24,345 downwards.
TAGAGAAATAAAGCTAATGCACCTGTGGCTTTCCTAAAGAATTTACTTGTGCTTTAAAATGAAAGTGTTTCCATAGCAACTTCAAGGCATCCAAGGAGGGAGAAGAACAGTATTTTGCAGAAAACATGGAGTGGATTTAAACTATGTTGTATGTGAGGACCAAATGCTCAGACATCTTAGTAATGAGCTTATCTTGGCAAGGGTATGAATGCATGTCCTGAGCTTGTAATGGCCTAATGTTGATCACAGAAAATTCTGTAACAGGCTGCCATGGCTCTGATAGACTGGAAGGGAGCAGCAGGCACAGCAGGGCAGCAGCATCCCAACAATACACAGCCCACAGGAGCTGAGTGAGGAGGGCAGAGCTGGGTCAGTGTGGGTGACCCAGATCAGACTACCAGGCAAGTCTGCTGGGACAAGGCCAGACCCAGATAAAGCAGGAAAATCAAGTCAGTAGGTGAAGGTCAAGGAGGCACAGGGGTGAGCACAAGCATACCTGCAACATAGCTCTGGCAAACACCAAGCTCAGGAGCCTCAGTTTAAAAGGGCATCTGTTGAGCTTCTCAAGGCCTCAAAGCTCCATTATTAGAGCTGGCCCTGAGCCCGGGCAGCTAAACCCTGCAGAGGGGAGGGAATGCCCTCAGGGCCCTGACAGTGGCCACATATGAAAGCTAGGAAAGCATTTTGCAACTACTTAAATCTTACGAAGATCAAGGGAGAGATTGCAATGTTTTGTACCTTTGAAAGGAATGTGTCGCTGCCTGCCAGCTGGAGATGAACAGTACTGATGGCTCATAAACAGCATAATGCCATCTGCTTCAGGGAGGCCCCATTTGCTCCTCTGTTGTTATTTTTTCACAAGTCAAAAAATGCCATTCAGTCTGGAAGTCTGTGTTTTGTTTGATATGTGGGAAAGACAAATAATAATATGAATAATGACAGGTGCTTCTAAATGAAACATAATGTCCTTAATAAAACCATTCTGATAAAACTATATTTCTCTCTATGATGTCTACCAGACAGTGAATTACTCTCCTAAGTGGAAAATATTGACCCTAAGTCTGTAGCTACACTGAAGGGTACTTTCACTTCATGACATCTTCCAAGAGTACACCATGACCCCTCTGCAGCCCACATGTCCAAGAGTTTCTTTCTTCACAGAAACCAGTACTCTGTAGCGATGCCCTTTCCCTTAGGTGGAGCTGAGAACTACTAATGCGTCCAGCTCTCACTGTACCCAGTTTCCAAAGAGTACACAAGGTTTAAATCACTTCTTATTAGGGAAATAGGCTGTACAAATTTTCTATAGCAGAAGAACAAGGGTTGGATAAAATTATCTTTAATACAGTTAGAATTACTTTGTTATCTGCATCAGTTGAGAACGAATATTATTCCAGTGGAATTCACATGTATTGATGCAGAACAGCTCACCTCTGAAACAGATTATCTACTTTATTTCTATGACTACAGGTTGGGGTTTTCTTTTCCTTTAATTCCCCTTTTTCTTAACAATTAGTCTCCACAGGTCAGCCCAATGAAAACACAGTGAATACTGCACAATCTGCTCATTTAGAAGCAGCACTGAAAGAGCTGGTTTAACTTTCTTTTGAGGGTAACTGCATTAGTTAAGTTACTAGTCCTTTTCAATGAGTTATATTTTGTCTACCCATGGAATTCAGAGTTTCTTTTGTGCCAGTTACAGGAAAAGAACAAGAAATTCTCAGCCAAAAAAGCAACAAATTAACAAACTTTTGTAAAAGTGACCTGTTTGTTCTTGCTACTGTTCTGTCTTCTTTTTAGCTACTACAATTCAGAATAGAACAGGTGCCTTTCAGTGGCACTGCCATTGCATACAGATACAGGTGATGTGGCCTGCTGTTTAGGAGAAAAGACTGGATTTCTTTTCTACTCCTAATTTCTTTCTTTGTCTTGAGGTGTGACACTGAAGAAAAGAATAGTAACTTTTGGAAACACTTCTAGAATAGAATCATAGAATCACACAATCATTAAGTCTAGGAGAGACTTCTAAGATCATCATGTCTAACTGTCTACCCAACATTATCATGACCACTAAACCATGATCTGAAGTGCCACATCTACACGTTTTTTAGCATCTCCAGGGATGGTGATTCCACCACCTCCCTGGGCACTTGAGAGTCTTCAGTTGGAAGGTGGCATATACACATCAGGTGATTATAAAATACTTTCAAGGGAGACACATCTGTTTTCATATATGTAAAATATTTGCAGTCAAACAGAAATAGCATATAATTCCATACATAGCAGCACTACAGCTCTGCCACTTCTGATTTTGTATTTGTCGAAATGTCATGCTCATGTAATCCTTTACATATTTGATGCAGGGTCTGCTTTTGTGCTTTCCCTTCATGATCTGATCTTTTTGGTAACTTTATCCCCTCTGAACTAAAAAGAATGACCCTTTTTTGGTAGGTTTTTCCCAAGGCAAAATAAGAAGCTTACAATTTTGTTCCTCTCACAGGCCTTTTTTAGTTGTTTTTCATTATTATCAACGTGATATATTTCCCACAACTTCAAACAGTTCTCAGAAACTTTTATAGTGTGCATTTGACCTAGTAGTATGTTCTTCTCTTCTATGTCCTCCTCAGGGGACTTACACAATTCCCATGCAGTTTAGTGGGATTTTGAATTGGACTTTTGAACTCGAAGAACAAGGTGATTAAATATTTGCCTTTCAGATGCATAAAGATAATTTAGGCATAAACATTTTTATATTCACAGTTAAAGAAAAACCTTGCTATTGACTCTGCTTTTAATTTAGACATGATCTGGAAATATCTCCACATAAGACATTGTCTGTAGCTCATAAAAGCAGATGGATGCATGTCAAGAGGCACAGACACTGCTCCCATGCTGGACAAGAATGGGCTGATCTGTCACTGCGTCTGAACTGCAGAGGCACTCAGTGAAGAGTACACAGTCAGAGGGTCAGGGGTTTATTACTTAGAGTTGCTGGCTTTTGCTGGTATAAAGAAAAGGGAGAACTCATATAGGACAAACAAGTCACCATCTGGGACAGGGTCCAGGAACTGGGAATAAAGCAGGAAAAGTCTGGAAGAAATACATGAGAGACAGGTACATCCTCTGACAGAAAGCCTAGACATTCAGAAATCAGTGTTGTATTCGGGTGTCCATAACCCAACCCGAGCTTCCAGTAAGAGCAAACCATAATTAAGCAACACTAGAAGTTATATATGTGTGTGTGCCATCTCTAATGTATGGCTCTTGTTTCTGCCAGTAGCTGCCTTTGATCTGTCTCAGCCTGGTCTCTGCACTCCAGCATGTCTCCTGTCCCTCCATTCATATTCTCTGAAAACCTTCATGCGTCCTTTCCTCCCTTATGCCTCTGCTTTTGTACAGGTTATGTGAAGATAAAGATTGCCGAAGATGCAATTTTTACCTGTGAAAACACAGTAATGGGCTGTCTGCTGTACTTCCAGCCACAGAAGATCTATCCTTCAGAGCAGAGGCAGAGCAAAACAAGGGGCTGCTGTGGGGTGGGCAAAGTGGAGTGGTTGTGTCAAGGACACTTGGGCATCAGCTCTCAGTATGCAGGAGTTCCTAAGCCTGACCTCCATGCTAACCCATGGGCAAAGACAGGCTAAATTTCCTTCCATTCCACTATTTTTCCCTCCCTTCATCCTTCCCCCGCTCCCCCTGCAAATAGGGAAAGACCAAAAGAACTATATTTAAGTGACCAGAGCAATGGAATAACTAGATATACGCTCAACAGGTTTAACTATTTGGGAACAGGAGCCAGAAGTACCTGCAGTTGGTAAAGAGAAGCACAGAGGCACAGAGAAACAAAAAAATACTGCTGGAAAAAATGAACTTGCCAGAGTGGGAAAATGTCATGTGAAGAAAGTATTTTTTCTCTTCAAATGAATAATAGAATAAAAAAAAAAAAAGACCCTTTCTGAACTAGGAATATCAGGACAAGCACAGGGTGGCAGGGGAACAAAATAAACAGCAAAACTAACCATGGCACAAGCATCTTATTTCTACAGGAAAGGGAAAGAATATTGAGAATATTGAAATTGCAGGACTAGCCAGCTAAAGTTCTCATATTCAAATGTTTACCTTGGCGTTCTTTGTATACTACAGAATAGTATTTGCTCCAGTTATTTTTCTCTGAATTACCGTAATTGAGAATATCAGGACAATAATTTCCTATTGAATAAAAGAAAAGGAGGCATTAGGATAAAATGTCCCTTGACAAAGTCCATGTACTACTAGTCATAGATTGACTGCAAAAAAAGTATAAATTATTCAAGATGAAAAATACCATGCAACACTTAAGATTGTTATGCAAAGCTAGCATGGCTCAGAAAAACACACACACAAAAATAAGGCCCTGAACACTATATAGATACATTACACACTCACTTTGCACTGTTAGAAAGGGACATTTTCATTAGCTGGCGCACAGTCTGTGGTCCAGTAGACCTGAAAATGTGCTGAAGCAACCTCAAGGTTTCCAGTCTCCATTTTATGATGAATATTTCCTACCAGAGAAGTATCTCTTTATTCCACCTGCTTTTCTGTCTGTAATGTGGGTATCACTTCCCTTTTAGGCAGGTTACAGTGTTCCTGCCCTGAACAATAGATTTGATGGTAAGTGTTCAGAAACGGGGATGAACAATGAAAGACATGGGTTATTATTCAGCCCACCTGCATCTTCCTTTTGTTAGCAGCTGATTGGGAGGGACAGTGCTTTTAAAAACAGAAATGCATTTAACTTTGAGTGTGTTGGGAAAGATGAGCTTTAAGCAAGGAAAGTGTAACCAGTGTTGCTTGCTATTGGTTAGAAGGGGTTAAATATAAGCCTATATAGACAGTGCAGGAAGGTGATGTTTGATCATTACAGATAATTTATCTCAGTCTGAAGAGTGTACGGTGTGGACTTTCAATATGAAAAAGTGTCTCAGCTAGTACCTTTTCTGTTTTATCTCTTTGTTAGTTGATTGTCTTTACCTGGAATATGTATTACAGTATATAGTGACAAAAAGAAACACTATGACTTTCAAAATCACTCTGTTGTGTGTGTCAGACATTCTACGTAAAATGGCACTCATGTTCTTATACTTCCTTCTGAAATGCTATTAGGTGGTGCTTCTGACAGTTTGTCAGGTTTTCAGCCATAACTGTTAGCTTTTCTGCTCTATCTCCTCTGTTGCTCATAGAGATCTGAATAGATATCTCCTTTCTCCAGAGAAAAATTTCTGAATCAAGACAATAAATGTTTTCATTTAGAAAGCTATTAACCCTTAAAATTATCATTTTCTCTAAAAGACAGAGAACTAAACCCTCGGAGAGAAAGCCCTGAACCCCACCTGGGCTGTGGGATAGCTTGAAAGCAAATGCAAGTCCTTTATTTCTCTGCTGTGTGCTCCCAGGCTCAAAAGCATGTGCTATTCTACTATCCTGCAGCAGTAAAATCTCTGCCACCAAAGGTCTTATCAGAACTATGCATTCATTTAAATAGGTTCCTTATCAACAAGTGAACCTTTTCCAGTGGAGTGAAAAAAAAATTCAGAAAATTCCCTGACTTAATTCAGCCAACATATTGGTGCTCTTGGGAACTTCTACTTTCCTGACCTCTCCTTGTGCTGCTATACAACACAAAATGTCTTCAATGCTTCTATGCATTGTTTTGAAGTTTTCAGTGTATGAAGGACCAAAGCACCTTTTCAATTCTAACATAAAAAACCCCAGTTAATTGCCAACATGACTAGCACCACTGAGTTTTCTTCTGTTCCTTTCCAGTTTACCTCTACCAGCTCCACAGCCATCCTTGCACAAATGGATTTTGCCTTTTTGAGCCCTCCTATAACAAGAGATAAATCAGTGGTCTTTTTCCACTTCTCCACATCAAGAGAAGCGTGACCAGCAGGTTGAGGGAAGTGATTCTCCCCCTCTACTCCACCCTCATGAGACCCCACCTGGAGTACTGTGTCAAGTTCTGAAGCCCCTATTACAGGAAAGATGTGGACATGCTGGAACATGTTCGAAGAATGGCCATGAGGATGATCAGAGGGCTGCAGCACCTCTCCTGTGAGGACAGACTGAAAGAGTTGGGGTTATTCAGCCTGGAGAAGAGGAGACCTTATTATGGCCTTCTAGTATCTTAAGCGGGCCTAAAAGAAAACTGGTGAGGGACTTTTTATGATGTTCAGTAGTGGTAGGGCCAGAGGGAAGGGATCAAAGCTAGAGGTGGGCAGATTCAGATTAGATATTAGGAAGATGTTCTTCACCATGAGGGTGGTGAGACACTGGAACAGGTTGCCCAGAGAGGTGGTGGGAGCCCCATCCTTGGAAGTTTTTAATGCCAAGCTGGATGGGGCTCTGAGCATACCTGACCTAGTGGGAGGTGTTCCTGCCCATGGCAGGGGGTTTGGAACTAGATGATATTTAAGGTCCCTTCCAACCCTGGCAATTCTATGATTCTATGATTCTTCACTTATATTTACATCATCTTTTCCCAGCCTTCTTGAAGAGCTTCATAAACACTAAAATTATCTTTGCTATTAGCCAGTCATTAATTTCTTCTCTGCTTCAGCCTTACAAGCTGTGAGTGATTTCAGTGTTCATCCTTACCTTCTAAACAGTTATGGAACCTACTCTTGCTTTGTCCAGCTGCCAAAGTTTTTTCTTTCCTCTGATGAAGAGGTGAATGAGATCTGTATAACTGATAATTCAGAGTAAATCAAATCCTAGAGAATGACAAATCTGTGTGCCAGGAAACATGGTGATGCTTTTGAAAATATGGTGATAGGGATTTAAATTTCCTGCTATATAGATGTGCTGCTCAATGGTCCTTCCCTGACGTCCATCTCTGGTCTTTCCTATTGGTGACAGAAGAGCAGAAATCCTGAGGGAAGTCAGATTTTCAAGAGTCACCCGTTGCCTTAGTCCCTTAACCTTCGACTAGCCAATTTCAGTTTTAGCTATGCTTCTGCAGCCCTTGAATGTGGTTCTAGCATTTTCTCCTGCTTCATGGTACAAACAAATCAAAGTACAGTTTAAAAGCAGAGAATACTTAAATATATGGGCAAACTATTTTAACAAACTAGACAAACTATTTCAGAGAATCACAGAATCACAGAATCTTTAAGGTTGGAAAAGACCTCTAAGGTCATCAAGTCCAACTGTCAACTCAATATGATCATGACCACTAAACTGTGTCCTGAAGTGAAACATCTGCATGTTTTTTGTACACCTCCAGGGATGATGACTCCCCCACCTCATTGGGCAGTCTGTTCCAATGCCTCACCACTCTTTCACTATACATTTTTTCCTTATATCCAATCTAAACTTTCGTTGGTGCAATTTCATCTCATTTCGTCTTGTCCTATCACTAGTTACTTGGGAGAAGAGACCAACACCCACCTCACTACAACCTTCTTTCAGGTAGTTGTAGAGAGCAATAACATCTTCCCTGAGCTTCCTCTTCTCCAGACTAAACAATATCCATTCCCCCATCTGCTCCTTACCCAGTTCTAGCCAGTGTTGGTGCCCAACAATCGGACATACTGCTTCTCCTGACAGGAACAGGGCAGGAGGAAAATGGGGGGGCATTTGGCTTGTCCTCTGAGCAACTGATACATGTTCTGAAGCCCTGCTTCCTAGACTCGGCCTGACATCGCCTGCAGACGGGAAGTAGAGAATAACATCTTTATCTATCATAACCCATGGCTCTTTTCTTTTCATCTTATTCTCTCCCTGCATGCCGTGCTGACGGAGATTGGGGCAGTGATAGAAGCGCTTGAGTGGGCACCTGGTGCCCAGCCAGGGTAAACCCACCACAGACGTGTTCTCCAGAACAAAAAACTATTTGAAAAATTCACTTCTAGCACTGAATTAATAAGCTGATAGACCTGAAACTATTCTAGTGTCCACTAGTACAAACAGGGTATACTTGGACCAAGAGCTAAACTTGATTATTTTTGTTATCACCATCCTTTCCCTTCCAGTAAGAATTATTTAGTTATAGCCAGCAGACTCTTTCTATGTAAGTGAAAGCCATCATTAGACATCAAGTTAAATCCCGTTCAATGCACGTAGTTACCACACAAAGAACTTCTTCTTCACCACATCTTCTTATCCACTCTCAGCAACTGAAGTGAGAAAAACATTTGCAAATCACTGCAGGTCAAAAGGATGAGTATGGCCGGTTTGAGCTATGGCAATGCACTTGCAGAACTTGATGAGACTTGTTCAATCATATAAGGTCAAATAAATCAAGAAGGCAAATAAATATATGAGTGAACACAGAGATCAATGAAAATTCCTCCTCCTGCTGAATCCAAATAACTGTATTACGGCAAACCCATTAACATATCATATAAACAAACACAACAGTTCATATTTGTTGTATGAAGACTTTGACTCTCTGACTTGCATCTTCTAACTCTGTCAGTTGCCAGAGTCTCTTATCTCTCTGATCTTAAGGCACAAAAACACTATCCAAACTGAATTCATCTTTACCCTATTCTAATATTTCAGATTTGGCTGATGTGTGGGACAAGACTGGCAGTGACCTCACTAACAATCCTGGCAGATTTTGGCTTAAATGCCTGAAATCATACATTAAGTGTGTCTTGGTTATTGACTGGTCCTAGACAAGTCATTTCTGTGAAGCCACAGTGCCAGGTAAAGAAAATCAAACCCTTTGTGGGACAGAAATTGATGCAAGATGAGGAAGATTCCCTGCAGTCTGTTGAAAAGCTACTTTTGATCCATGACAGTCTTGTTTAATACCTTTCATCATGACAGAATTTAGGGATTCCTTAACCTAATAAAGACAATGGAAAATAAAAACAGCACAGCATAGAGGAATGTACTCACAGGTCTTTAGAGTGTTAGCTTGGTATCAGGTTAGGGTAACTTTTTAAATTTTTTAAATTTTTTATTATTATTATTATTGTTATTGTCTTTTTAATTTTTGAACAGTGGTTTCAAACTTCATCAAGCAAAATGATAGTTGTTACTCTTCACTGTAATTGTTGAGTGTAATGTGTTTTGAAAAATTTCATCTAATGCTCAGGGAAATATTTGATGAAGAAGAAGGAATGCAGTCTACAATTTCCAGGCTTACAGTGAGGCAAGATGTTACAACTCAATTTATGATGTCTGGTGTTACTGAATACCTGCCATAAATACAATAGCAAAAAAACCCACCTACACCTAAAAGCAGCAAACAATAAAATCACTTTTATATTCCTTTATTTTCCTTGAAGATGGGAAAAAAGCATATTAGCTGCAATGTGAGGAATAGCAGAGTAATTCATTTTGGTCCTCATTTATTGAAGCAATGAGGGAAAATTTGAGAGTGGGCAGCGGGTCAGTAGCAATAACAGCAGGAACATTCTCCTCCTTTGTCATGATTATGCAGCCAGGTTAGAAAGATTAAAAGGGCAGGCAAGTCACTCACAGATACCTTGAGCACCTTGATAAAACTGTCTATATCTAGTGGGATAACACTGAAATATCCTTTCAATGCCTGTTATAAGCTAAATAGTGGCAGAAGAAATAAAACTATTTATAATTTCAGAGTTATGAGCTGTCTGTATTTGGTTGCACATTTTTGATTTTTCAGTCTGCAAGGAAAAAGACTTCAGGTAGGAGAATGGACAATGAAAGGGACAGACATACACTGCATATAGAAAGGCCATGTAAAAAAATCAAAGATTTCCTACCATGAGGTTAACGTAAAAAATACCAACTGAATACAAAGGCCAAAATATACTTGTGGAACCCTCCTTTCTTTCTCCCCTTCAACCCACCCCATGACCATTTTCATCACAGAATTTACACATCTATACACACTTAGTCCTCTATTTTGGCCCTTTTGGGCATCTTAGTGATCAGTTGCAGCCAAAGTTTCAAGCCCTGATCCTGGACAGAGTGACCTTGATGCTTCAGGATAGTAATACCAAAAATTTCAAATTGATGCCTGCGGACTGCTGAAAAGCAGTTAGAAGGTCCAAGACGGCTTCTTACCTAGCTTTGGACTCAGTTTCCCATTACAAACACAAGTACTTTAGAGTTGGTAGGATAAAGGAGGAAACATATTTCCCCTGACAATACAGAGATCCTTTTCTATTATTTTACTAACACGTTACAAGATCTACAAATGTTGGACGCAGATAACTTACTTGTTTGCTTCCCTGCTATCTTTTTCTGTTCTGATATTTTTCTTTGACAACCACTGCTACAAAACGCAGGTCCTTCATTCCAGTTTTCAAGTGGAGGACAGAATACATCAGTATACACCTATGAGAAAAAAAGAAAGTCATATAGTAATTCTCAGTTCTGCATAATTTTCAAGGATAAGATGCTAGAAAGAAATGAAACTAAACTCAAATTAAATAAACAATTTAAATTAAGCAAAAAACTATTGTGCAGCAATGTTTCAGTTTTCCAGTAAGTCAAGACAATGTATTTTTCAGAATGTTAGTGCGTTGCTTATTAAGATCTTTAAACTTTCTGTAAGCAATAAAGAAGGTATTGAGCAATATATTTCAATTTTTCAATTCAACAATATTTTCAATTACGAAAGAAGAAAATATATTATAATGCTGAAGTCTTGGAAATATTATAAATATAAAATTATCTGCCCCTCATTAAATAATATTTGACCTGATTTCCTGTCTCTGTCCTCTTTGAATGTCCTAAAAGAATCAGATTTTGAGAAAATGACCAGAGATGTGACTGATGCCAACATACATGGGCAGAACAGGATCTCTATAGCTGCACATGCACAAAAGCCTGTAGACGCCTCAATTTTTGCAAACACAGAAGTTAGACATGTTCAAAACTACATGCATTCAAAGCCATAATGCTAAGGTTAGTAGGGTTTTTTTTTTCCTTATCCTTTAATAACAGGACAGAAACTCTAGAAAAAAATAGAGCTGTTTAATCTTTAGCCCACTATTACAAAATAAACAGTAAAAATCTACTTTGAAAATTGATTCAGAAAATAGGTTTATTGGTATGACATCATCACCAACTTATAAAAGTATCATGAAAGCACAGTTCTTAACTAATAATACTGAAGGAAGTTGTACTGTAATGTATTTGCAGTGGTGGCAACTGGGCAAGGCTCTTATTTTTTAGAAGCCGTTTTGCCTTGTCATGGTTATCTGGATGGAATTTACTTCTCGTTTTGTCTCTTGATAATTTAGAATTTTGGAGGTTTCAGCTGGATAATCTTGTTATAGAAGGATCTTCACCCAAACACTTCACATATCTTCAATGACTTTGTTTATGAGAGTCTTGTGATTGGAATCAATATCTGACTGCATATTTGCCTGAATGTGCAGATGCAGGCATCTAATTAATTCTAGTGTTTACCAGATATTTATACAGCCAAATCCTTCTTAGAAAGCTATCAAACAGTAACATGAGCTTCACTTTGGCACAGAGCACAGCATTGCTTGGTATTTTTAAAGGCACAGCTAATCTGTGAAAAGCAACCGTCTCTGTTAAGAACAAAGATTCTCCCAATGAAAGTGGCTTCCTCCTGCAAGCAGATCCCGTGTCTGGGCAACCCAGCTGTCTGTGGACCAAATTGTCCACCTTGTCCCAGCCACATCATGTAACAGCAGGAAAACCTTGTCATTGGTAAGTAAAAAAGTTGTGCTGGTGTGGAGCCAACTGTCTGGTGGAATCAGGTAAGCTATGCCACACTTTGAATGTAGAAGACAGTATTCACACAGGAAGGGTGAGTGGACAATGTGCTCCATGGCCCTTTGGCTGTTGCACTGTCCTGGAGATCATCATGGCTGCCAGCCTGCAGGGCTGCCCATGTGTCCTGTCACAGAGGCAAAGACATGGGGATGTGGGTGACACAGCTACTATCCTTCCGGGGTCAGAGAACTGGAGCAGCACCTTGGGGCACTCGACAACAGCATGGCAAGTCACAGAGAAGAAATAGTTCATCTCTGTGTTCCTTCCCCTTAGCCTCAGGCCATAGCTCAGAGAAAAGCTGTCAAAACTCCAATACAACTGTTTTCAATCATAGGAAATTAAAATTATCCAAAACAATGCTTAATAGTAGAACTACTGTCTCTGACATCCTGGCAAGCAGAAAGCTGGGTAATTACATTCCAGCTATCTAAATTCTCCAAACACTTGCCCTGAATAAAGCTTTTTTATTTTTCATCTTAGCTAGTTTCATAGTATGAGGACATGACACATTTCACTGAAGAGGTGACAGAACTTTATTTGTGAATAAAGTGATTCTAATTCATATGGTGCTGCTTTTGTGAAATTAGCAGAATAAGTAAATACACTGTGTATTCTGTTCTTCTTTGATGAAAGACCCTATATAGGATTGTTATTCAGTGTTAAATGAACAGAATATTTTTTTAAGAGATGTCAACAAACCTGAAAAATCTGGAAAGTTGCTGGCCTGTTGAGAACAACAATGTTATCATGAGAATGTTACAGGCACCTTCCTAGAGCTCCTCCAGTACATGTATGGCTGATATCCAAGCTAGTCATCTTCAAGGTTCCAAACCATTAAAATTATTTGACAAAGTAAATTACTATAACAACAGCAAACAGCTGACCTTGTTCTCATCACCTCCTGTATCACACTACATTATAACAGCTTCATTAAATGACCATAATGCTGCCTCTAGTAGTATCTATGTATATGCAAGGATTTATTTTGAAATAGAAACATCTCCAGAGTGAAATGGACTCTGATTTTAAAAGATTGGCAAGTACCTTACTGCAATTAAAATCAAGTGAATCTAGAGCTGTCTCAGAAGATGTGTCATGTCCGGAGTGCTCAGATCCCATGACTGAGGACATATATATTTGTCATTTTGAAAAGGAGATTAGATGAACCTGTGGAACAGCAACTATCACTGTAATCAAAGGGAACTGTGCAACTAACTGTGCTCTTCTTCTCCTGTTTCTTCACTTAAAGTATAATGCTGAAGTAATAGTATATTTCTTAAAAATGCTTGATTACTCTTTTTCTATCACCTTCACCTAGAAAGAAAATGTCTTATCTATTCTGCCAGAGCTATTGCTAAAGAATATCTGAAGAAATATATGAAGTCAACACATGATAAAAAAGTGGCCTGCATTTCAGTTTCCCTAGGGCTGTGTTCACGCTGGAATTGAGAGGCAGGTGTCATAAGCATGTCTTATTTCACTCCCTACATCTAGTGCAGTTTGTTCAGTAATTTGTCTGCTGCCTACTCTAAGAAAGAAACAAAACCCCTCTAACTTACCTTTTTCTTCCTAAGTCCCCCTCACAGTAAGGTTGACTAGCCCTTTGAGACATTCTGGTTTAAACTTATTTGCCAGGCTACTGTCATGCAGTGGATGTCATAGACCACATCCAGACTTGACCTACTAGAAGACCTCCTGCCTCCTTGGAAGGCTGTGTACTCACCATTCATTCTGAGGAAGGGAGCCCAGACATGCCTGGGGGTCCTGCTAAGGTGGTGCCCATGGTACCATGGGATCTTGGCCATGGGACCTTGGAAGTTGTCCTGGTTCCCATATGGATAAACAGAGATCCTCCCTTCTTCCCTGATATGCCTCGTAACACAGGAATTTAAACAAGTTTTGTTTTGATTGCAAAGTATTCTATCAGAGTTTTCTTCCACTGCAGTACAAAAATGCTACAACACTGTGCCAAGTATGCAATGTATGCATGGTAAGTCACAGAAAAAAGACCTATGTGATTTCCTTTCCTCAAGAAGGATACAGCTCTTAAAAACTAAAAACTGTGTAAAATTAGGAAGGCCTTAAATGTCAGTGAAATACAGAAATTCCTTGTTGTTCTTGACCTTTTATCTATCCTCATGCCATGAAACATAAAAGACTTCCTTAAGAACTACCACGTGCAGGTTCTATTTTGTTCGACCAATTGATCTCAAAATCAGCAGCAAAAGCAAAAGCGACTCAATGAAATAGTGGAATGCATATGGTACCTTAGAAAAAAAAAGTTGCTCTGTGAAAAAAGAAAATCAATTGATCATCCAAGAAATCAGGGTGTTTTTCAGAAAGCAACTATAGCTTCTTTACTAAGAGCAGTACTGGAACCATGGAAGAAAGGGGCCATTTAAGTACAACTTGAGGAGACATTAGGACAAAAATTCTGTCAACAGATAGATCCCTCCTCTGAGTTTCCATACATCACTGTATTCGTCAGTTATCAGCAACTAATTAAGATGTGTATCACTCTAGCCTAAAAAAGCTTATAACGGTTCCATCAAACCTCTCCTCTGATGTTAGATCTCAGGCCACCCCCTGTGACTGAGCATGGTGCCCTGAAGAAACACTGTTTTAGAAAGGATTTATATTATATTATATTATA
>WTSP01016705.1:0-22313 GCA_025331215.1 Actenoides lindsayi | reverse complement strand
GGGGGGTCGAGGGTGGTGGTGGTTGGGTGGGGTGTGTGCTATTATGGGATGTTGCCGACGGGAGGGGTTATTATTATGGGATGCCGGGCCGGGCAGTGAGTGGGAAGTTCTGAGGAGAGGGCGAGTATTATGGGATGTCTCGGGGGTTGGGGAGGGTGGTGGTTGCCGAGGAGACGGGGGCGGGGCCTGTTGCCAGGGTTCCGGGGCATATTATGGGATGGAGGCGGGAGCGGGGCGGGGCCTGGCCGGGTTTTTACCCCTTTAAGAGGCGGTGTCGGGGCCGGAGCCATTTTCCCTTCAGCAGCGGCAACGGTGGTGGCGACGGCGGTGGCGGCGGCGGCAGCATCGGCGAGAGGTGAGGAGCTGGTAGGGGGTGAGGGCGGGCAGGGCCTTCCGTCGCCTCTCGGGACGCCGTTCTCCGCCGGGCGCCCCGTCGGTCCTCCGGCCGCAGTTTCTCCCCGGGGCCGCACCGTCACCCTGCCCGCGCGGCCGCAGGACGTTTCTGCCCCCGATATCGCGGCGGGGAGTTACCGCGCCGCCGGTCTCCGCAGCCCTGGCTGGAGCCTACCGCTTGGCCCCCCACCCCGGCGCCTGTCGCTGGGGAGAGGCGGTTCTTCGCCGCATGCAAGCTGGACTTCCCTGGCCCCGCCCCGCGCCCCCGCCCGGGAGACCGTGCCCCGCCGAGACGCTGCCCTCTCCCGCCGCCCCCGCCCTGCGCCGCGCAGCCCCGCTCCGGGCGGGGGCGCGGGTGCGGCGGGCAGCGGAGCGGGGCTGCCGGCGCTGCCGAGCCTGCCCTGCCTTTTGTGTGAGGCCGGCGGCGGGGGAGGAGGGCGACGCTGGCCTGTCTCTCCGTCCGCGGCCGTGTCAGCCCGGGGCCGGCGCGCCAAGTTAGGGCGGGCGAGCTGGGGGCTGCTGGCAGTGCCCGTTCCGCCGCTGTACATGGCCCTGTGTGGACTGCCTGCTCCCAGCCGCGACTCGGTGATAGTGTCCTGGCCGGGCCCAAGGTCTCCTTTGCAAGCCCAGCTGTCTTCCCTGCCACACTGCCTTCTCCCAGCCCGAGGTAGAAATAACCGAGGGCACCCGGCTGCGGAGGACAGAATTTTCCTGTAGGACAGCTGTTTTGGCTTCCTTGCCAGAGATGAGGTGCTGCCTCAGTTTAATATCTACTGTCTTCAAAGCCTGCTTTATCGTAACTAAACTGATACTTGCTACCAGTGTTTGTATTACCCGTAGGCTCTGAAGCTAGTAGAATTGTTGCCTTAAGCTTTTTCGTGGATCCTCTTGGTAGCACTGTTGCTTAGGAAAACAGAGTTTGGGTCTGCTATAACTTTTTTTTTTTTTTACTGAAGCATTGGCTTGACTGTCGAGAAAACAGCACCCTGTATAAGCCTACGCCTCTCCCAGTTTGGAGGACATGGCATCAGGCATTGGATCTCCATCACCGTGCTCAGGGGGCAGTGATGATGATGAGATGGAGATCCTGTTGAGCAACGCTATTGCCCAGCATCCAGGTATGTGAAATGAGTGGAATGCTGGTCTCGAGCTGAGTATGTGAAATACATGCTGTGCTGGAGAATGATCTATTTATTTATTACTGTGAATCTCATGGATGGTTTTGATATCCGAGTCCCAGGGTTACTTCAAAGTACGAGGCTTGCAGCTTTGTGTCAGGTGGAGCTTACTTTGTTCCAAGCTGTTGCAGGTTGTCAGGGTCTGTGCTTTGAGAAGGTATGAGGGGTGGAGGTAGAACATCCACTTCTGACAGGGTACCAAAATGCCTCTGAGATTCATGTTTTGTGAATGGGGAGAGGAAAGGGGGGATAGTATGTGAAAGTGAAGGGTGCTAGACTTGCTTTCATCTGGGAGCTCAGACCAGCTGACATCCAGAGCAAACTGCCCAGGGCTGTTGCATGACCCACTTTCCTTCATCACCACACCCAATTATTGAGGTTTCTCGTGGTTCTCCCTCCGTGCTGTTGCTCACCTTTGCCTTTCTCGTATTCCTTGTAGCTTGTCTTTTCCCTTCTGTTTGCATCCTCATCATCAACAATGAGACTTGAGTTAGAGCCTGGGTACTCTTCTGTTTTGGGTATTTTGTTGTTGTTGCTGCCGTTGATGACTTGTTCTGTGGACCTGCATCTGGATTCCTTGCTTCCTTGTTAAAAGGAACAATGTGCTGATGTGCTGTGTTGTAAGACAAGTTTGAGTTTTCCTACTAACTCATGTTGCAGTGTTGTAGTGTCATGCAAAATAATTGTTTCTACTGAAGAAAAAAATGGTGGTGTGGGCTTTTTGTTTTTCTGTTGGTTTTTTGGCTTTTTTTTTCCTTAGGCTTTGGCTAGGGTTTTCTGGCACCTCTGAAATATTAGTCAGTAAGCCTTGTAAGGAAAATCTTGGTGAAGAAAAACTTAAAATCCCTGCGAACTGCAGAGCTTTAGGTAATATGTTGGAAAGGATGGGACACTAGAGGCTTTAAACCAGAACTTGGAGGAGAAGAGCTGGGATCTCTGAAGGACCTGGTGTTGCAGGACTGTGGGAGCGAAGAGGCATCTATCCCTTGGGAATATGGGAGGGGCCAGGTGTCGGACCTCAGGTTCTGGGAGCAGAACCTTTGCTGTTATGCTCCTGGCTGCGGTAGCTCCTCTGCCCCGTGGCTTCCTCCATCCTGCCCAGCTCCTGTGGTCAGGAGGCCATTTTCCCTTGGAGGGAGAAGGAGTGACTGGCTGTGTGCAGTGGGCGGGGCAGTGGGGGAGGGCGGGTGGCCAGCCTGCTGTGCAGCCTGCCACAAAGGGAAGGTCTGGCTGCCCGCCCCTGCCCCTGGGCTGGGTGAGGGGCAGGTGGGAAAGGGGGACACACAGATGGGGCTGTGTAGTGATGGGGAGCTGACATGTGTTCCTCTGACAGTGAACACATGTCAGAGGGACTAGAGTTGCTGAGCAACAGCTTTCTTATGGAGGAGGACAAGTCGTTTACTGACCTGTACTTTGCATGTGGCTGTAGGATGCTCTGTACTGCTGAAGAAGCTGGGTAGCTGTGAGTTTCTTTCCTGGAGGCCCATGGACTGAAACAGTATCCTAGTCAGGTTCTCAAATGTATTCACCATTTTGTCTCCTTTAGATGTGGCCATCTATTCTATGCTCTTTCCTCTTCTCTTTGGGTTATGGAATGCTTATACTTGCAGAATGCATGTTGTGGAAATAGGTGGTGTTGGCGAAGGGAGAAAACCATGCACGATGGTTACTTCTATGATTTCCTAGTATCTGTTGTGAACAGTTAACAGAGTAAGCAGTTGTAAGCACTTCTGTGTTTGTAAGTATTTAACAAGAAGTAGACAAGTTGTTTCTGTGAGAAGTGAGCTATACTGTAGTGCACAGATGGGGTTTGAATGAGATGTGTCACCTCTTCCCTTTCAGAGCCTGAAGAAGAGCCAGAAGAGGAGCTTCTGTCAGAGGCTGAGACACCCAAAATCAAGAAGAAGAAGAAGCCCAAGAAACTAAAGGAACCCAAAGTGCCCAAGCTCAGCAAGCGTCAAAAGAAGGAGGTAAGGAAAAGGATACCTAAGGTCACACTCTAAAATATGGATAAATGGGGGTGAGGATGCTTTCTTTAGTTGTTGGCCTATGGCAGCAATCCAAGAGGGTTCATACAAGCTTGGGGAAGGTGTGATGTTTAGTGTTTATTCAGGATATTTTCTCTCAGCTGACTGATCTTCTCTCTCTCTCCCTCCCTCCCCAGCTAGGGGACAGCTCTGGTGAGGGGAATGAGTTTGTGGAGGAAGAAGAGGAGGTTCTGCGCTCTGACAGTGAAGGCAGTGACTACACTCCTGGGAAGAAGAAAAAGAAGAAATTAGGGCCCAAGAAGGAGAAGAAAAATAAAGTCAAGCGCAAGGAGGAGGAGGAAGAAGAGGAAGACGATGATGACTCAAAGGTGATAAGATACTCTGACTTCTCACTTCTTTCCCATGTGTCTTATTTTGCGAATCATTGTGTTTTCCACTTGTGATGGCATATGGAGTTGGGGCTCTTTGGTCTCCTCTTCCTTGACTGGACCTCCCTGATCTGACCGTTTTTCCACCTTGCATTCCTTCCCGTCTTCTGCCTTAAACACATCTAGAATGTCTATTGAATCCAAAGACTTTTTTCCACCTCTGCTGATGTTTTATTGAGGCTCTGTCCTGTGGCAGGGATGAGTGGATAGGGGGGGTGGGGGAGATATCCTCTAGTCATGACCAATTGGGTCACCTGTAGATGTATAGAAGTTCTGCTCTTTCCTAGAGCAGAACTAGAGCTTTTTCTGAGAGTTGCTATGATTCTCTTTGCACAGGAGCCAAAGTCATCAGCACAGCTCTTGGAAGATTGGGGCATGGAGGATATTGATCATATCTTCACAGAGGAGGATTACCGCACTCTCACAAACTACAAAGCTTTCAGCCAGTTTGTCAGGTGAATTGCACACTTGTGCCCCTCTGGGGCAAAAAAAGAGGTGGGGCAAGGACTAGATGCCTTGGTTTTGGAACCTCAAGGCACAGTAGACACACTCTGAAGCAACAGTAAAAGAATTGATCCACATACGTTTTGTTTTCAGTGACTGAGATGATGCAAGTTTTTACTCCCAGTCCCCTTTCTTCCCTAGCATCCTAAATTCCATTTCACTTTTCAAGCCTCTGACAATTTGCATCTTCCACAGAGTAAAGGATGGGAAAGATTCATTGGTTGTTTAGAGCAGAGAAGAGAAATGAATGTAGCTTGAGATAAAGGTGCTCATGGAGGTGGCAGCTGGGTGGGGGGAAAATGATCTAAATTTCAGGGTGGTTTGGTAACCCTTCCTTCCTTAACTGTACTCAGGCCACTTATTGCAGCCAAGAATCCTAAAATAGCAGTGTCGAAGATGATGATGGTACTGGGAGCCAAATGGAGAGAGTTTAGCACAAACAACCCCTTCAAGGGAAGTTCAGGTGCATCTGTGGCAGCTGCTGCAGCTGCAGCTGTTGCAGTAGTGGAGAGTATGGTGGCAAACGTGGATGCTGTCCTGCCGCAGCCCCCTGTAGATGTGCCACTCAGGAAAGCCAAGACAAAGGAGGGCAAAGGTGAGATGAAGAATCTAATGGAATGGTAGAGGGTGAGCGGTGTCAAAGCAATAGTCCTGACTTTCAGGCTTCTGTTACCAGGACCCAATGCTCGACGGAAGCCAAAGGCCAGCCCTCGTATTCCTGATATCAAGAAACCTAAAACAAAGAAGGTGGCACCTTTGAAAATCAAACTGGGAGGATTTGGTTCCAAACGTAAAAGATCATCAGTAAGTGATGCTCCTTCCTTGACCTGAAGAGGAAGAGGAGGTGATGATGTGCTGGAAATGCTGAGTTGCATGTCTGATTGCTGTCCCCAGCATGCATGCCTGTGTAGCGTACCTTTTTGCTTACCTACTTCAGAGTGAAGATGATGATCTGGATGTGGAGTCAGACTTTGATGATGCTAGCATCAACAGCTACTCTGTCTCAGATGGCTCTACAAGCCGTAGTAGTCGCAGTCGCAAAAAACTCAAAGCTGGAAAAAAGAAAAAGAAAGGTATCAATGCTTGCTGTCAGTTACGGGGGTGGGGGGGGAAGTGCAGCTGAGTTTAGAGAAAGATTAGAGGAAGGTCTGTACAGCATTTGGATATTTAACAGCATACTAGAGCTCTTCACGAAGGAGGAAACTGATAATATTTTTAGTAAGGAAAATGTTTTCAGGAGTTCTTGCTCATCTTAGTAGGGGAACAGATGAAGTGCTGAATTTTTCCTGGCCTCAGCTATATCTTTAGTTTCATGGGTGGAAGGAGGTACAAAGGGGCTGCTTGTAGTCCTGTTCCAGCTCTTGCTCCCTGGCCCGTTTACTCTCTTAGATGGAGCGGGGATTTTGGATTCTGGATCTCTATCTACATAGGTTGTTTGGAGAGTACCCTCCCTTGCTGTAGGAAGCCTGTACCTGTGGCTTGTACTGCTGTAACTTCTCACAACCCTCTGCAGGTGAGGAGGACTCCACAGTGGCTGTGGATGGTTATGAGACTGATCACCAGGACTACTGTGAGGTGTGCCAGCAGGGAGGAGAAATTATACTGTGTGATACCTGCCCTCGTGCCTACCACATGGTTTGCCTGGACCCAGACATGGAGAAAGCCCCAGAGGGCAAATGGAGCTGCCCACACTGTGTGAGTACAGCATTCCCCAAACTGTGCAAGTGATCATGGAGGGGGATGTCAGGTGACTTGGGGCTGCTCTTCTGTAGTAATAAATGTTTGACTTTAGTTTTCTGATATCCCTTTCCTATAGGAAAAAGAGGGCATCCAGTGGGAAGCAAAGGAAGATAACTCTGAAGGGGAGGAAATACTGGAAGATGTTGTGGGGGATGCTGAGGAAGAGGATGACCACCATATGGAGTTCTGTAGAGTCTGCAAGGATGGAGGAGAGCTGCTGTGCTGTGATGCCTGTCCTTCATCTTATCACATCCACTGTCTGAATCCCCCATTGCCAGAGATTCCCAATGGAGAGTGGCTGTGTCCTCGCTGCACTGTGAGTTTCTGCTAGTTCTGTTCTCCTATTGCTACAAGAGATGGTCGATCTAATCCCTTTGAATCATCGTATTTTCCTGGAAATGATTTATTCTCTGAAGACTCTTGCCTCCTTTCACACTTCTGTCATAAAACATCAAGGCTTGGCTTTTTGTGGCTGACTTGCACCTTGTTGGGCTGCTTTCTTCAGACAGCAGGAAGGACAGGGGTACAACCATTGAGTCTCATGAGGTTTGTTCATGTGCAGAGTAGTTGGGCATTTATGGGTCCAGAATGCCAATGCTTAATTTTCTTGGATCCTACATGTTTGTAGAAGCAGGTGAATGAGTGCAAGCAAATTCAGGGCTTAAAAATATTTCAAACTGATACTGAGCAAAACAGGCTTCTTGCACTACAAGCTCTGTAATGCCAGGCCCTTTCCTATGAGGTAGGTGGGAGAAATACTACACTTTTCCAGTAAGTTCTTGAAATGAAGTATTATAAGTAGTGTTAGGTGCTTTCATTAGATAAGGAGTCATAAGATGATGAACAAAACCGCTGCTTCAGGACATAACCCTGTGTTTTGTTGATAGTTCTACAGCAAAATGTTTTCTATACAGACTTTCAGTGGTGTTGTGGTTGGATAGACTACTGAGCTTGTCAAGCCTAGCAATTTCTGTAGCTGATGTAGAATTTCTGAACTGGTGTAGCCTCTACCTCAACTAAATTGAGATACTGAATTTGGTTTGGGGTTTGTCAGTCCTAAAAAGAAAAAGAAACTGGGGAAAGCTCAAAGAAGTGCTGGAGATAAGATAAAAGCTTCCAAGTCCCAAAAAGCAAATTCTGTAGCTATAACTAAGGGAGAGAACTGTGTCTTTTTCTACTCCTCAGTGCTCATGTGTAACAGTATGTGCACTCTGACATGAGCTCTATTAATTTTTTCAGTGCCCAGCTTTGAAAGGAAAAGTGCAGAAGATCTTGATCTGGAAATGGGGTCAGCCCCCGGTTGGCCCTGCACCACCACGTCCGCCTGATGCAGACCCTAATGCTCCTCCCCCTAAGCCTCTGGAGGGTCGGCCTGAAAGGCAGTTCTTTGTCAAATGGCAGGGCATGTCCTACTGGCACTGTTCTTGGGTGTCAGAGTTACAGGTGAGTGGAGGACTCTAACCATGTCGTAAGGGTGGATATTTGGGCGAAGATAATTTGGATAGTTGAGGGGAAAACACCTAACAACTGCTTCTGTCGTCACTCTAGCTGGAGCTGCACTGCCAGGTCATGTTCCGTAACTACCAACGCAAAAATGATATGGACGAGCCGCCCTCGGGGGACTTTGGGGGGGAAGAGGAGAAAAGCCGGAAGAGAAAAAACAAGGACCCAAAATATGCTGAGATGGAGGAACGGTTCTATCGATATGGGATCAAGCCTGAGTGGATGATGATCCATAGGATCCTTAATCATAGGTAGGGGAGGTAGCAGAGAGGATTTTCAACAGACTTTAAGCGGGGCTAAGGGAGAGTCAATGAGCTAAACAGCCACATGGCTGGGGGGAAATAGTGGGAGTTCTTTTATTGCTGTGACAAACATTGTTCTTCTTTTTCTATTGTTTCATTAAAGGACTCTTTTATTCTCTCCTGCTTGAGAGGATGGGTGAATACTGTAATTTCACTGTGTTTAGGACTTACTGTTTTCTTCCACAGTGTGGATAAGAAGGGAAACGTCCACTATTTGATTAAATGGAGAGACCTACCCTATGACCAGGCGTCTTGGGAAAGTGAAGATGTGGATATCCAGGATTATGACCTCTACAAGCAGGCTTACTGGAATCATAGGTGCGAGAATTATCTAGAGGTTGTGTTCCTTTCTCTCCGCTCAAGCACCGGCTGGATTAGTATCTGGAGATAGTCAAGAGCGTTTTCTTGTTGCTGACCCTTCCTTTGGGCAGGGACTTTGTGCCTCTCCACCTGTTCATGAAGGTTCCAGTCCTGTTTTGTTGAGCGTATTTGAGTTGGGTGATTGTCCTCCTGTTCTTTGCAGTAGTTTTCCCTTGGTGTGTTACAAAAGTTGTTAAACTTGCATGTTCTTGTGACTGTCTCTGCATAGGGAGCTGATGAGAGGTGAAGAGGGCAGGCCTGGTAAGAAGTTAAAGAAAGTGAAGATGCGGAAACTAGAAAGGCCCCCTGAGACTCCCACAGTAGATGTAAGTTACTGTTTATTGCTTAAGACCCATCTGATATAGCTGCTTATTTGGGGGATTGAGACAAGTAAATACAGAACTGAAGAGTGAAGAGCATATGTTTTAGAGTTCATTCCTGGCCCAAAGAACAAATGGGTTGTAGAGCTTTGAGACAAAGGACCACCTTCTCCATGGGGTGAGACACTGGTTGGCCCTTGATGAAAGGGTTTTGCAAAAGGGATCGTGGGGGGGAAGGCTTTTTGGTAGATATCTTTGGACACTTGGGAATTTTGTCTGGTGCTAGCCTGGTTGTCACCTGTGAAATCTCATTTGCACTAGGAATTATATGGATGACTGGGAGAAGAGTCTCTGTATCTGTTTAATGTAAAAGATCTCAAGTCTTCCTTCTTTCCACTGTAGCCAACAGTGAAGTATGACCGGCAACCAGAGTACCTCGATGTAACAGGAGGGACCCTGCATCCCTACCAACTGGAAGGGTTGAACTGGCTGCGCTTCTCTTGGGCCCAGGGAACAGACACTATCTTGGCTGATGAAATGGGTCTGGGAAAGACTGTGCAAACAGCTGTGTTCCTCTATTCCTTATACAAAGAGGTGAGAGCTGGGAGGTCACTACCGAAGGAGATTCTGCCAGTGGTAGTGGTTGCACTCATGTAATGCTTTTACTGACTCTTCATAGGGCCACTCAAAGGGTCCCTTCTTGGTGAGTGCTCCACTGTCCACAATCATCAACTGGGAACGAGAATTTGAGATGTGGGCTCCAGATATGTACGTAGTGACCTACGTTGGGGACAAAGACAGTCGGGCCATCATCCGTGAGAATGAGTTCACTTTTGAGGATAATGCCATACGTGGAGGCAAAAAAGCATCCAGAATGAAGGTACAGAACTCTGCTATAATGCAAGCCTGAACTGAAAGAAGAGGGGTACACTAGATGTGCTTTCAGCATCTGTGATTCAGATACTCTAATGTCTCTGTGAACTGGTTATATTTGTAGCTTCCAAGGGGAAATAATGGCATATTGATGACAAGTGGGCATTTAGACTCCTGCTCTAGACTGTTTAAACACTCCTAATCTGAATGAATTCAGTACTGGAAAAAAGAGAGATGACTAAGGTAATACTCCTCATATAGACAAGTCCCTCTCTCTTTTACTTAGTCTGAGAAACTGCATTCTGTGCCCAGACAGAAAGGAAGAGCCTGATCTGGTTGGCTAGTTTTTGTAGAACTTTTCACAGTAAAAGCAAGATGGGAGCGAAAGCTTAAGTGGGCAGACATAGATAGGATTCCTTTACTTGCCTTCAAATTGAACAACATTAAGTACTAACAGTAATTTAAAGTTCTATGAGAAACTATTTAACCTTTTTAATTTGTAGTCTTTGAGCTACTCTTCTTGAAATCTCATTTCCCTAACACAGTTTCTATTTGCTGCTTATTTGTTAAACTCCTATTATTATATTTGGCAACTGTCCAGAAGTAGCAGGTACTGACAGGGTTGGGAGACTTAGATGTATTTAGAGAGTAATGGGGGATTAAAAGGCTAGAATGGTTTGGGTAGAGTTTTTAATCTTGTGACAGGAAATTATGGGTGTGAAAGGATTTGATGTGCCATTTGTCAAGGGCTCATTAAAATAACTTGGTTGAGAAACACTGCATCTGCTTTGTCCTGGGGCATTCCCCTATCCATCACCATGTTCATCCTTTTCCTTTGCAGAAGGAGGCTGCTGTGAAGTTCCATGTGCTTCTTACCTCCTATGAACTGATCACAATTGATATGGCCATACTAGGCTCTATTGACTGGGCCTGTCTCATTGTGGATGAAGCTCACAGACTGAAGAACAATCAGTCTAAGGTACAGAAGAAGCACAGGGGGTTTATAGGCATGGCATATGCTGCCGGGGGAATGGGCAGAGGGTGTTCAGAAGATTGGATAGCTTCTCTGAAGCACATGTTTGGCTGCCAACTCTTAGTCATTTGTTCAATAGTAAATTTGATGCATTATTAAAAAAACTTAACAGATTTCATTTGCAGATTGACTATTGGTAGCAACTTCATTTTTATACATATCACTTGGTTCAAACAACTTTCTGGGTGAACAGGCAACTGGTGTACACTGAAAACCAGAAAAACCTGGATGTCGTCATTTTGCTCTCAAATGCAGACTGGCTTCTTTAAAAGCAGATCATAGGTCTGCACTGCCTGCGTTCTGGAAAGTTTTACCATACTGAACATAAAACAAGCTGCATAAGCACAATAACTTTGCTTCCAGAGTAGGCTTGCTCTCTGCATTCATCTAGCTGTGTAGCAGAACTAATCGGATGTTACAGAAATGGGAGGGTGGGCAGAGGTGTTCAGAAATGCTTGGGTGGAGGGTGAAAGCCATATAGCTGCTTTTGAGTCTGCACCTTAGCTAAGCTTGTTTGAATTCAGTAGATTTGACTGTACTTTCTTAATCCTGCATCTCCCTAAGTCTTAATTCTGTTATTGAATTGTCTGTCCTCATCTGGGTTCTAGTGGCCAGTATGCGAAAAAAATTTGTTGGAGATCTGGTTTTATAGATTCTTGGAGACAGCTTTACTTGCAGTCCACTTTCCAGATCATCTTTTATTGCAGGCACTAAGATAGAATGTCTTAGTGCTTGCAATAAATAGTTAATAGTCTTTAGTTGAAAGAGGATGTAAAGGCCCAAGGTTACACTATGACTAATAATTAAAATTTATTATCCACCAAAACCATTAAATCTACTCTTTTTCTAGAGCAGTTTTCTGTCCTGTAAGGACAGGACAGCTTCAGGTGATTGGCTGAAAGACAGGTCAGGTATTTCTTGACAGATTGTGGTTATCTACCAAAGTTTTGCAGGTATAATCAGTAACTTCCATATTTGATCCCAAAATTAAAATGTTTTTTTGACTATAACTATACAGAAAGATAAATCCTTGTTGATGCCACAGGATCCCTGAGAATGATCCTTCTGGTGTGATAGCCAAAAGTTGTAAGTGGTGGTGGGTTTATCTTCCTTTGTTTTTTTTTGTTTGCTTGCCATCCAGTATGAGCTACTTTCCTTAAGTTTGCCCTTGTACTATGCTAAGCATAAAATGAGAGCGAAATTGCCAAGGTCATAAATTACGGCATTATTGTACTACGTTCACAAGTGCATACACTTGTGCTTTTCAGTTCAGTACTTTAACTGCTCACTACCTCTCTGGAATTACTTAATTGTTGTGAAAACCAGCACAAACTACCTTAAAGATACATTGCCAGACCCCTAGCTCTTTCTCCTCTGCTTGTTCAGAGCTCTGGAGCATTGCCAAGATTGATATGAATAGGAAAAGTGATTTAGCTATTTCTAGAATTCTCAAAGCAGAGTAGTTGTAAGAATGTGGAACACTCATTTAGCAAGAAAAAGTACATAGTGTAGCAGTCTGGAAATGATTGGTGGCCTGAAAGAGCTTGTAACTTAAAAAGAGCAAAGGAAACCTTCCAACACCTGATGGCTTATTGGATTTGCTGCAGTTGTGTTTTAGCTATGTAGAACAATGACCAAATGTGATCAGTCTAGTGACCCTGACTGGAATGTGAACTGCTTGGAGCTCTTATCCAAACAGTTGATGTGATCTAAATTGAATCCTAGCTTGGTGTCAACTTTACTAGGAGAAACTACTGTTTCATAAGCCTATGACTTAATAAGCCTTTGACATGTTTGTGTGGGGTGTTTTTGTTTTGTTTTCCGCCCCCCACCATTTCTTCCGTGCTCTCTCCTTCCCAGTTCTTCCGTGTGCTGAATGGTTACTCCCTCCAGCACAAGCTACTGCTTACAGGAACTCCCCTGCAGAACAACCTGGAAGAACTGTTCCACCTGCTGAACTTCTTGACGCCAGAGAGATTCCAGTATGTCTGGCAGTGCAAATTAGCCTGCTTGTCTTGTCACTTCTGTACCCTTCCTTGGTGTTTTTTTCCTTTTTTCTTTGTGGCTTTTGCTGAGTGTCTGTTTCTCTGCAGTAACTTGGAGGGCTTCCTAGAAGAGTTTGCAGATATTGCCAAGGAAGATCAGATCAAGAAGCTGCATGACATGTTGGGCCCACACATGCTGAGGCGTCTCAAAGCTGATGTTTTCAAGAATATGCCATCTAAGACTGAACTCATTGTCAGAGTGGAGTTGAGCCCCATGCAGAAGTGAGTGTGAGGATGGAGAGCACCTGCTATTGATATTGTTGCCCTGTTCTGCTGTTTCAAAGAGGATGCTGCAACAGCCTCATCCTCACTATAGGGTTTTCTACACAGTGGATAGGAGGAAGATTTCCTGCTGCCGCTATAGCAGAGGGAGGACTAATCCTGTGCTCTGATGTGAGGGATAAAGAACTAGTGAATGCCACTGGCAGAGCCTAGGTAGCTGGCAGGTAATGCCAGGAGCTGTGCAGCATTTAGCAAGAGGGTATGTTTGTTATTCTCATGAGGACTGTCTGAGTTGAGTGGTGTTTTGTTTTACTCTCTTCAGGAAATATTATAAATACATTTTGACAAGAAACTTTGAGGCACTGAATGCACGGGGTGGTGGTAACCAAGTCTCCTTGCTCAATGTTGTTATGGATCTGAAGAAGTGTTGTAACCACCCCTACCTCTTTCCTGTGGCTGCTATGGTATGTCCAGTCACTTACTTTGTATAAGCAAATTCACTACAGGCTGTTATCAGGGAGCCAGGTACCTCCCTAGCAAAGCATGGAGGGGGTTCCACTTCCTTTCTTTCTGCTTCTGTGTTTTTTTCATCCTGTCTTTATGTAGACCCAATGCACTGGAAGACCTTTCCTTTTCCAGTATCTTTTGTATGAACAGGTAGAAGCTATCTTGTGACCCATGAAAAATGAAGACAGTAAGAGTAGGGACTAAGTCAGTAAGAAAAAGGAGGGCATCTGGGAGCCTAATTGCAAGAGAAGCAGCACAAGGTAGCACTGATTTGTATTAAGTAGGGCTACACGTCGTGGTTGAGTCAAGCTAAATGACCAGACATAAG
This sequence comes from Actenoides lindsayi, assembly GCA_025331215.1. Lineage (NCBI taxonomy): Eukaryota > Metazoa > Chordata > Aves > Coraciiformes > Alcedinidae > Actenoides > Actenoides lindsayi. Next base: position 8,589 of record WTSP01016705.1, on the reverse strand, counting down.
TCAGAATTTGATGAACACAACTAGGGTCTAAGACCAAGCTACATCTCTTCAAGCTGTTTTCGTCCCTGCCCCTTACTCCTTCTCTTTTTTTTTTTCCTTCTCAGGAAGCTCCAAAAATGCCAAATGGCATGTACGATGGTAGTGCTCTTATTCGAGCCTCTGGAAAGCTGTTGCTGCTCCAAAAGATGTTAAAGAACCTTAAAGAAGGAGGTCACAGGGTGCTTATATTCTCTCAGGTATACGGGGGAAAAACATTAAGGCTAAAAGATCTTTTTCTGATAATGTAGCCTTTTGATCTGCTATCCTCTTGTCCCTCACTCTTTTGTGGTGGTGTTTTTCTGATATGCAGATGACCAAAATGTTGGACCTTCTAGAAGACTTTTTGGAACATGAAGGGTACAAATATGAGCGGATTGATGGAGGGATCACAGGGAACATGCGTCAGGAAGCTATTGATCGCTTCAATGGTATGGAGTCTCCCACTTCCTTTGTAAATTGAAAACTGTGGCCTTGTATGTGCTTAGTAGTCAACATGGGACTGTTGCAGCCCAAGTTTTCCATTGTGTTCCTGGAATCTTAAATTGGTTATTTCCCTCTCGGGTGATGTGGGTCAGATACAAATCCTTGTTTGAGTAATGTACTCTCCCTTGATTACTTCTATTCTCTTCTTCTGTCTAAGCTCCTGGCGCTCAGCAGTTCTGCTTTCTGCTTTCAACTCGAGCTGGGGGGCTTGGTATTAACTTGGCCACAGCAGATACTGTGATTATCTATGATTCAGACTGGAACCCCCATAATGATATCCAGGTGAGTCTCAATGGGACTACTCACTATGGTGTAATTCTGAGGAAGATGGGAAGTGAAATCATCAGGAGGAATGAAAAAATGTGAGACTTCCTCACTAGAAATATGCAAAATTAGAGCAGTGAGGATGGGTGGAGATGGGAAGTGAAATAGTGGAGGGTTCTTCCAGGGCTCAGCCTTTGCTAATGTTTAGAGCCGACACGAAGGCAACTGGGAAACGTGTAGAGGTAGGTGGGATGTATCGTACTACTTGGGTAGCTCTAGACTGTTCTGAGCATGTCTCTTTTCTAGGCCTTCAGTCGTGCACACAGAATTGGGCAGAACAAGAAAGTGATGATATACCGCTTTGTGACAAGGGCCTCGGTGGAGGAACGTATCACTCAAGTGGCCAAGAAGAAAATGATGCTAACTCATCTGGTAGTGAGGCCAGGGTTGGGCTCCAAAACAGGCTCCATGTCCAAACAGGAACTTGACGACATTCTCAAATTTGGCACTGAAGAGCTCTTCAAGGATGAGGCTACTGAGGGAGGTGGGTGCCCAGGAGCAGAACTGAAGGAAGTGGGGAGGTCTGGCTCCTCATACAGTGACTGCAGGCACAGTGCTGACTGTAGCTCTACAGAGAGGTCTAGGTTGGCGTTCCCTTTCCTAGTCCCTTAAGGTCTACAAACAACTGTGCCTGTGCTCTTCCCTCAGGGGATAACAAGGAAGGTGAGGACAGCAGTGTCATCCACTATGATGACAAAGCAATTGAGCGTCTGTTGGATCGGAACCAGGATGAAACAGAAGATACAGAGCTTCAGGGTATGAATGAATATCTCAGCTCCTTCAAGGTGGCCCAGTATGTGGTTCGTGAAGAGGAGATGGGGGTGAGTATGAGGTGGATGTCAGCTAGTATCTTCTGCTGAATGATATAGAATCAATTTAAGCAAATTAAATTTTGATGCGTTTAAGGACAAGTGGATATCTGCTCAGGCAGGTTGTGATTTGCAGTGTAGAGCTCTAAATTTGTTACTTTCCCGTGGTAGGAGGAAGAGGAGGTTGAACGGGAGATCATTAAACAGGAGGAGTCAGTGGATCCCGATTACTGGGAGAAACTGCTGCGTCACCATTATGAACAGCAACAGGAGGATCTGGCCAGGAACCTGGGCAAAGGCAAACGTATTCGCAAGCAAGTTAACTACAATGATGGCTCCCAGGAGGATAGAGGTACAAACCCACAGGAACCTGAGGGAGAAATGGGTTTAAGTGTATGTTGCGGGGAAGTAATGGAGTAGCGTCTCAGGCTCACGTGCTGTTTTTCTTTCAGACTGGCAGGATGACCAGTCAGATAATCAGTCAGACTATTCAGTTGCTTCTGAAGAAGGAGATGAGGACTTTGATGAAAGGTCTGAAGGTAAGTTCTGGTGAAGCCAGAGTTCCTGGGTCGCTTTCTCAGAGTGTGGGAACAGCTGGGACTTGATTTGGATGATTTATACACTTGTGGTGCTGTTTTGCACGGGAAATATTCACACAACAACGTGCTGTGCATTGTCTCTCCTCCTTAGCTTCATTTCTCTCTTCAGCAGCTCGTCGGCCTAGCCGTAAAGGCCTGAGAAATGATAAGGATAAGCCTCTGCCTCCCTTACTTGCCCGTGTGGGAGGGAACATTGAGGTAAGTACTATCAGGGTAGGCATTTGCATCTTAGCTGCTTCTGTATGGATCCTGCCATATCTGTCTGTCATCTCCTCCATTTTAGGTCTTGGGTTTCAACGCCCGCCAGCGGAAAGCCTTCCTCAATGCTATCATGCGCTATGGAATGCCCCCTCAGGATGCCTTCACCACTCAGTGGCTTGTTCGTGACCTCCGTGGCAAGTCGGAGAAAGAGTTCAAGTGAGTCTGCATTAGGCAATGGTGGAAGACTGACTGACCATCTAGTTCCTATGGGGAAGAATGAGAATTGGGCCTTTTCTGGTCTTTCCTTAGAGACTACATTTACTTAATGTCTTAGTTGATTATTTGTGGAGAAATTAAGTACAAACTGGAAGAGACTAGGGGTTTGTTCCTTGTTCTCTTCCTTGGACTTGACTCATCAGTCACCAAAAGCAAGTGCTTTTGGAGGAGTAGCATGGCTATAGAAGCATGTAATAAATACTCTCCCTGAATCCTTTTTGGGGCTTGTGGTTGTTTATGGCTCAAGACTTCTTGAGTTAGCTGTGTGTCCTTTATGTATGTAGTAATTCTGTCGGGAAATTCTCCCTTGAAGGAGCCTGGAACCCCAGAACTTGGTTACTATGGGTTAGAAGTCTCAGGGTGATTTCTTTTGTGTTGGAAAGGGTCTGATGATAATGCCTATCTCTAGCTAACCCAGTTAATAACCTAACTACTTGTCTCATAACTGCTCCAGGGCCTATGTCTCACTGTTCATGCGTCATTTATGTGAACCTGGGGCTGATGGTGCAGAGACCTTTGCAGATGGGGTCCCACGGGAAGGTCTTTCTCGACAGCATGTCCTCACTCGCATTGGTGTCATGTCACTTATACGCAAAAAGGTAGGTGTCTAGCAGAGCAATGCAGTCTTTGCTCTCCGTAGAACTTGTAGTCACTGTGGTCCTGAGCTAGTGAGTTGCCTGTCCTTTCATGCTTATTTTTGATGCATGCTTAGTAGTCTGTCTCTTCTGGTCTGAGGATGAGCTTCGTACAACTCATCCAATCATATGTCTGTCCTTCTCATGCAGGTGCAGGAATTTGAGCATGTGAATGGCCGTTGGAGCATGCCAGAACTGGCAGAGATAGAGGAGAACAAGAAACTTTCACAGCCGAGTTCACCCTCTCCCAAAACTCCAACTCCTTCAACACCAGGGGACACACAGCCAAATACACCTGCCCCTGTCCCTCCACCTGGTGAGGGCTGCTCTCTTGTGTCCTGACCTCATTCTGGCTGTTCCTCTCACCAGAGCTGTGGTGGGGTGGACTGGGGGTGGACACAGATCAAATTACCTCTCATGTTAGGAGGGCTACCAAAGATGTGTGCAAGCTCTTAAAGGCAAGAGAGGACATTAGCTTTCCTTGGATGAGCTGACATCAGTGAGAAAGAGAAACCCAGCATTTGCAGTGGGCAGGAAAAGGGATGGGGGGGAGGGTTCATCTTGAGTGATGCTGGTCTCATTTTGATGAGCCTTATCTCTGGGAGCAAAAGAGATGGGTGTTATGTAACAGTCAGGGGATGACCTTACTGATGGTTTCTCTTCTTTTGTCTGCTGTTCTGCTCTGGGGTGGGGAATATACAGAAGAAGGAGTAAAAGTAGAAGGAGCCAGTGCAAAGGAGCAAGGAGAGTCATCTGAACCAGAGAAAGAGCTCAGTGCCTCTGCTACTGAAACAGAGGTCCCTATGGAGGTGAGTGGTGGGTTGCCTGTTTGCCTCAAGCAATTGCAAATGTCTCAACTTCAACCCCCTTCTGTGTCATTCAGTTGCTGAGATAGAAGTAAGTTCTTGGAATGACATTTAAAGATAATCTTCAGGTCGTCAGAATTGGCTGACAGTTTTGTGCATCCTTGCCTTCCAAACTGTTGTGACTGCCTTCTTTTTCCATGCACTGTTTTACCTCATTTCTCATTGATTTCTGTCCTTAGCAGTGTGCCCAGCCTGTGGAAACATTGCCCCAGGAAGCAAAATCCCCAGTGAATCCTACGGAACCAGATGAAAAAAAAATAGAGGAACCGGAGGTGAAGGAAAGACCAGATGAGCCAATGGAAGTAGAAAGCAAAGGTATTTCTGGAGAAGCTCTTTAATACCTGCAATAGCAGTGAATCTTCCTCCCCCTCAAATACTAATTTACTCAAACTGCATCATATGTGGACAGTCAGTGGGGCTGTTGCAGTACTTTGGACAGGGAGTTGGGGAACAGTATTAGGTTTCACAGGCTGAAGAACAAAACTTTCGGACTTGCTGTGTTCCCCTACATCTCATGTTCCCCTTCTCTCCTGCAGCTGATACGGAGAAAGTGGAAGACAGAGCACCTATTGAGAATCTCCCTGAACCTCCTATAATCACTCTGGATGAGAAAGGCTAGTCATGATAATTCCATTCTCTTCCTTAACATCTCTTGCAAGGATTCCTTGTGGGTCCAACTTACTGTGCTATCTGCCGTTTTTTTCTAATAACTTCCTGTGTGTACAGAAGAGAAAAAGGATGATGATAAGAGAGATGTGGTGATGCTGCAGAATGGAGAGATGCTGAAGGAGTCAGTAGATGAAAGGCACAAGAAGGCAGTAAAGCAACGCTTCATGTTCAACATAGCAGATGGTGGCTTCACTGGTATGAGAAATCTTTTATACGCTTGAATGTGTTGATATGCCTCTGCTTGTGCTTTTGAAATACCTTTCATCTGTTCTGGTGTCTCTTGCCTTTCCAGAACTACACTCGCTGTGGCAGAATGAAGAGCGGGCTGCAACTGTCACAAAGAAGACCTACGAGATCTGGCATCGACGTCATGACTACTGGCTCCTTGCTGGGATTATCAAGTATCCTTACCCTGATGGACCAAGTTCTCTCCCCTTGTACATAAACCAGCATGGTGAAGGTGGTGGTCCTGGGTCTGACTGGACTACATTGAGAGAGTGCTTTATCTTTCACAAGAGTGAAAGTAATGGTGGGAGGAGGAGTTTCCTGCCAGCATAGGTACTAAGACTTAACAGGACATGGTTCTCATTCCGTTTCCTCAGCTCCTGTTCCTCCTTTCTCTGCACCCCCTTTCCCCGCCTGCTCTTGAGAACTGTATCTGCATGGGCTGTGTATTCCCTTGTTCTCACTGCCTTTATTTGCCTGAGCTCATCCCATCTCAGTCATGGCTATGCCCGTTGGCAGGATATTCAGAACGATCCACGTTACGCCATCCTCAACGAGCCCTTCAAGGGTGAGATGAACAGGGGTAACTTCCTGGAAATAAAGAACAAGTTCTTGGCAAGGAGGTTTAAGGTAATGATTTCTCTTCAGTGTGATAAGTGCCTTTCAGCCAGCTGGACTTGTAAGAGCAAGAGCTTGCTTTTCTGAGTTACTGCTAAGAAAATGAAGGCCTTCATTTTACAGGGGGGAAAAAAACCCACCTTAGAATCATGCAGTAGCTCCATGATATGAGCTCCCTTTGCTCTAGAACTGGTACTGGAGAGCTTGATTTAGTGCTCTCTTAAAATGTTTATTGAACATGCAGGAGTATGCAGGAGGCTTAAGGTTCAAGTGGCTGTTTCAATCACAGCTTCTGCTTGGTGTGCTGCAACCCTCTGTGCCCGAGTGGCACTTAAACTGTATGGACTGGCAAAAGAGTTGCCTTTGGTCTCTGCCTCAGCCTATTTGGGAGTGGCTATAGCTTAATCTGGGGAGTGATTTAAGACCAACCCAAATAAAAGCCATGTAGTTCTTGGTCTTGGAGCAAAACATTAATTCAGTGTAATCTAGCTGATCAGTTCTGCACTAACATGATTCAAATTGATTGATTTCTTCAGATGTCCCTGAGATGCTTAACAATTTTTAGACTCTTCCTGTAAGTAGCATGGGATACTTCTCACTCATTCAAAGGGAAGGCTCTATCCCCTTTGCTCCATAAAGAAAGTAAAATAGCAAGCAGCTTGGTCTGTAAGAAGAATCTGAGGAGGAATGAGAATCCTAGAGGAACTATGGTAGTCTTCTATTAAACTAGATGTAGCCTGATTTTCTTGGTTACCTGGCCTAGCTTGATAGAGCCCTTGATTCTTTTGGCTTTACTATCAGTGTAAATAAGTTCATGAAAGGAGGCTCAGCTGCAACATCTTGCCTCATGATAGTGGAGAACTGGATCAGGAGAGACTGGGAGTGTGAACAGGCTGCTTTTCAGGCAACTGATGAAAGACTTATTATTGCCCCATCTTTCAGCTCCTGGAGCAAGCGCTGGTGATTGAGGAGCAGTTGCGGCGAGCTGCTTATTTGAACATGTCAGAAGATCCATCTCATCCATCTATGGCTCTAAACACACGTTTTGCAGAGGTGGAATGCCTGGCTGAGAGCCATCAGCACCTATCCAAGGAGTCAATGGCTGGGAATAAACCAGCTAACGCTGTGCTGCACAAAGGTAATGCAGTGTTAAGGGTGGGATAGGTGTTCACTGTTGCTGTTCCCTCTGGTCTTTGCTCTGTGGGGTGTCCCTTTGCCCTCTGAAAAGATAGATGTCACTTTTTGTTCCAGTTCTGAAGCAGCTGGAGGAGCTTTTGAGTGACATGAAGGCAGATGTGACTCGTTTGCCTGCCACCATTGCCCGCATCCCGCCTGTGGCAGTGCGTCTCCAGATGTCCGAGCGCAACATCCTGAGCCGACTGGCCAACCGCAGCAGTGAGCCCCCTCCACCGCCCCCTCCCCAACAAGTATGTACCCTCTCTGGTCAGTAAACAGAGTTATCTAAGGGGGGAGTGGGGACTGTAGGGAAAGCCAGGGCATGTTGACTAAGCCATTGAGTCTTCAAGCATCTTCTCTTGTTCTACAGGTGGCCCAGCAGCAGTGAGCCCTGGCCCAGTGCTGTTGACCTTTTGGCCAAGCTGAAGTGACTCCCCTACACACCCCCCTTCACACTGTACCCCTCTGCCTGACATTCCTGACTGGGTGCTGTTTCCCTCCATGGAAGCTGCTGCGCAGGTCTCTGGGAAAAGGAACTCCATCCTATGCAGCCAGCCCCTTGGAGCAAGGAGTGTGCTTAGGAGAGAGGGGGATGTATGATGGACTATGTATATAGTGACTGGAGGCCACAGCGCCATGTCTGTTACACGGAGAACCTGGCTCCATTGCTTGCTGCCTCTGCCTGGAATTCCAGTTTTTGGTTTTAATTTTACTTTGAGTTGTACTAAGAAAAGTGTGCAGGCAAGACCAAGCAAAAGCCGGGACTGAGACAAAGCTACCTCCATCAAGATCCTTTTTAATACAAAAACTGACTGGACTTGTCCACTAATAAGCAGCTTGAAGTGAAGAAGAAAAAAAAAAAAAGAAACAAACAAAAAAAACACAAAAAAAAAAATCAGAGCAAAACCTTGGTAAAACCGAAAAATAAAGTTTCCTTGTATTTTATTCCCTTGCCTCTATTGAGTAGTTAGGGGATGTGAGGTAGTCTGACTTCCCCCAGTGACAGTGATGCGTTACCTTTCCTCGTAGTGCCCCTGAGGGGTTAGTCACGTCTGCGAGCGGGTGTCCGCGTCTCCTCCGCCTCTTGGGCTCCGCTCCCTCCTTGCAGGGGCAGCGAGGGCTGCAGCCTCCCCTCGGGACACGGCCGGGACCCGCTCACCCTACGCAGCGCGCTGCCCTCGCTTTGCCTCTCTGCTCCGCCGGCTCTCGACGAGCTGCCGCTCGCGGTCCCCCGGCCCCACCCCCCCACCGAGCCGCGTCCCCGCCTGTCCTGTGGCACCGCCCGGCGGGGGCGGGCCCGAGGCCGGGCGCATGCGCCGGCAAGGGACTGCTCGGAGGCCTGCACGTGCGCGGCGGGCCCGGTGCCTCCGCAGTGTCCCGCGGCGCCATGGGGCGAAAGCTGGACCCCACCAGGAAGGAGAAGCGCGGCCCCGGGCGCAAGGCCCGTAAGCAGCGCGGGGCCGAAGTGGAGCTGGCCCGCTTCCTGCCGCCAGGTAGGTCCGGCCCGGCCGCGCCGCGCCCCGCCCCGTGCCGCCGGTGCGCCTGGCCTGACTGCTGCTTGTCTTTCCTTAGAGCCAGAGGCCGGCAAGAAAAAGCTCTCCAGTCACGGGCGCAAGAGGTGAGGGTGGCGACCCGGGGGGCGGCGGGCGGGGGGGGGGGGCGACCGGGG
>WTSP01016704.1:134715-154344 GCA_025331215.1 Actenoides lindsayi | reverse complement strand
GGCGGGGGGCCACAGCGCCGTTCCGGGGGCAATCACCGCCTTTTGGCGGCCATCGAGCCCTTTTGGGGTCCGGGGCGGCCGCGGGCGGCCCGAGTTGCGCTCCCGCTGGGGCACCGCTGCGTCCTCGGCGTCCCCACAGACGCCACGGTGCCCTCGGTGTCCCCGCAGCCCCACACAGACGGACACTGCTGCGTCCTCGCTGTGCCCACACGGACACCGCTGTGCTCTTGGTGTCCCCACAGACACCGCTGTGCCTCGATGTCTCCGCAGCCCCACACAGACACCGCTGTGCCCGAGGTGTCCCCACAGATTCCATTGTGTCCTTGGTGTCCCCACAGCCACATAGAGGTATCACTGTGTCCATGGCGTCCCCACAAACACGGCTGTCTCTCCATGTCCTTACAGTCCCACACAGGCACCCCTGGTCCCCGCAGCCGTGTGAGCCACACGAATCCCTGCAGACTTGAGGCTCTAGGCAAGTTGCTCTCCGCCAAGCAGCTCTTCTTGCATCTCAACACAGCTAAAAATCTTAATTGAAAAGCAATACTGCTAATAAATATTTCACCCAAGTCACTGATTACTACACATGTAATGATATCGTGGTGTTCTGCTTTGAAGATTACCTGGAGCGACCTTAGGACTTCAGGAGCAGCTCTGAGGAATGAATCAGTGAAGACATCATGTGTGTTCACTATTTTCATTTTCAGTGATTTTTCGGATCTGATTGAGACTTCCTTTGTGCCTATGTCTGTATTTGTGGTGGGTGGGTGGGTGGTTTTTTTCAAAGTTTGTATTTTTCTACTTAATTATCAGTGATTCTTTTGTAAATGTCAAAATACCTGTCACCTGTTACACATGTTAATAAAGGTTTGTTTCACTTTTGGGGAGAATAGGTAAACATTGATTTCTATTGATGGGGCTGTGAGGTTATCTCACAGGAGAGGAGATGGGTGCTGCTTCAGACCACGTGTTCCAGGATTGTCACATCAGCTGGGCTTTCTGAGCTTCTTGCCTACTTCTAATTAAAAGCTCAGCATAGCAGATGAGTCTGGAAAAAACTTCAGGGCCCTGCATTTCTGAAAGCCACAAGAAGCAGCTGAAAAACTGGTGCAGAGAGGATAAAAATGGCTTTCCCCATTTGTGTTAGCCCGACCTGCTGGAGCCGTGCAGTTTTCCTTGTGCTCCTCGTTGGGAATCCTGTTCCAAAAGGCTGGGAGCTTTGTACCCCTGGCATTGCATGGGGACATCCATGGCTTGGTCATCTCAAGACCAGCACCCAGGAGGGCATCCTGCCTAGGACATTAGGGTGAGCTGTACAAGGCAGAACCTCTGCCCTTCGCACAGCCCTGAGCCCTCTTCCCCTGCAATGACATTGACTGTGAGGGAGCCCTGGACCCCATCAGGTGTGGATGGGCTCTGACAAGTGCCAGGTGCTGACACACACTGACACACCAGGCAGACACAGCTCCAGCTTCATACCCTTGTTGTTTGCATCCCTTATTGGGAACTCTTGGAAAGCAACACTGCGTTTTCTGCAACAGCACAGTCAGCAAGTCAAATAAAGAACTACATACCAGCCTGGAGATGTCTAAAGTTGGAACAGCCACACAGCTTGCTCTGCCCGGCTACAGCTGTACTCTAAGAACACCTCCAGATACGGCCCTTTATTGCCCAGTTTCTCCGGACTGTTGATCGAACCCATGGACTGAAGAAAGCTGGCAGAAGCCAGCATTATACTGGGACAACCAACAGCCCAGCTGGTATTTGGGGAGAAATAGCATGAACTGAGCACACGGTGCTAGTGCTGGTGGGACACTTGCTGTGTGAGCGGCCGTGCTGGCTGCAGGGCAGGGCAGTGAAGATGGCTGGCAGCACAGGGCATTTTCCTACTTTGCATCTTCCCATCAGTTTGGGAAAGGAGAAGACACTTGGTGTGCTGTTGGGATACAGAGACTGGTCCAAGCTGAGGTTAGAAAAGGTTTTTCAACTCCTCTCAGTCTTCCCTAGTATCATTTCACTTTGTGCTTCCCCATTTATTCTCTCCCCAGACAAACAAATAGAAGTACCATGATATCACTGCTGCGATGCAACTACCCCTTGTCCCCCAAGGGGCATGTCATATAGACCCTTGCCATGGGGACAGGTCATATAGCATCTCCTACTGCTGTTTTGTCTGGCACATGGCCCCTAACACAAGTAACTCAAGGATGACTACCACAAGGGTGAGGGGAACATCTCAAAGATCTCTTCCTCAGCAAAGTTCTCTCTTTTTTTTTTCCTAAAGTTGCTTTTGATTTTTTTTAAAAAATTTATGCTATTTCCATATTATCCATCAGAAAAAGTAATTGCCCTGAGTGCAGTGGTGCCAGCTGTGAAGGCAGAATAAAAATAGAATCAATTACATCAGTGCCTATAATGACATTATCTACAGGTAATCCCACAACAGAGAAGCCTTTGTCTTTTGGGATTCTCAAGAAAGAAATGACATTTATCATACGGGAGAATGAGGAAATTTCTTTCTGTAACATAAGGCTGCAGGTGCTCTCCCTCATAGCTGAGGAGGTGGGTGTTCAAAAGCTGCAGCTCTCCCTTTTCCCTGTCCCAGACAAGCCAGCAATGAAACTCTCTAAGATGATCAGAGAGGAAAATTGGCCGTTTTTTATGAAAGGTTTTCTTTCAGTGGTGATTGCTCTGTTTAGGTAAATCTGCAGAGGTGGATTGACTAGAGGAAAGCGGCTGGGGATGACAGAAGCAACTTTTCCTGGTAGGAACATCACAGACATTGCATATCTATCTATAGAGACAGATTGACTTTTCTGACAGACTGTCAGAAAAGATTTCTTGAATTCATTGATGCAAAATAGATACATACAACAACCCCAAAACATGTGTTCTTCTTTAGGAGCTTTCAGCTACAACATTAATGCTTTTTCCTGAGTTACAGGAAAGAACAAGGCAAAAAAGACTAAGGCTTTCTGTTTCAAAATGCTATTTTTGCCCAGAGAGGTGTATCCAGCTCAATCTACAACATCTCCTACTTAAAATTGTTTGCATCCTACTGCAAAGCAGCACTATTGCAGCATCTCCAGCTGCAGGAAAGATCCCTTCTGACAACACCAAGAGGAGAAGGACTTTCAATAGCTTTCAGTGTTATCCTCCCTGCACGCATCTTTGTGGCACTTTTGGGAGGAGCTGAGGGCTTCCACGGTGTTGAAACATCCCAAGGAATACCGCCCTCTTAAAAACATGAACAGCATGTGAACCCTGAATTTTCCTTCTAGAGAGATGATCTGCAACATGGCTGGGTGAGCCAGCAAAGCAGCTGTGCAACAGTCACGACCATCCGGCATCGTGCAGGAGGGGAAGCAACGCGAGCGGAGCGATCATGGAAATTATGTGTGTGTAACTTCCAGTGGTAATATTTCATGGTGGGTAATTGTGTAATTACCCATTATGAATGGGTAAATGTAGATGAATGAGAGCATTAGCTAAGTAATTTTTGATATTATATTGGTGTATGTTGCTGTTTGCTCAGGATACTGAACCAGAGGCTGTTTGGGTTAAAAGGATGCACAATATTGGCCAGTTCGTTTTCAAGATGCAACATAGCTGCAAAATCCACAGTCCCTTCTAGCTTATCACTTTGGCACAGGCTCCAGGAGTTTTCAAAAGATTTGCCCCTACCTATTTGTTTCCAGCATCACGAATTAATTGCTGCTCTAAACCACTTTCCAGAATAATTACCTAACAAGATCCAAAGTGCCTGCATTGCCAGCTCTGGTGTGGGTTCCAGTAAGAGGCAATGCATGCCATGTGGGAATATGCGACCTCCTCCGTGCCTGCTCCTGTTTACACAACAAACAAGGAGCAGCAAATACACGCCCGTGCTATCCCTGCAGACAACATAATGCTTCTCACCTCTCCTAGCTGGAGCCGCTGCAGCTGCCTAAAGAAGATCTCAGGTGGCTTCAGATATTGGAAGCAACATCGGCTGAAGAATATTAAAAGTATTTTGTGAAATATTTCAAATTTGTTTCCACTTTGTACAGTGTCATAGGGAAGAACTTGCTGATACTAGAAAAAATCACTGCTGTAGCATTTGTATCCCTCTCCATTTATTCCCATTAGATGGGAGAAATCAGTATAAATAATGATTTGTGGAAATGGCTTTAAAGAAAAACGGAGCTGAAGCAGAGTCCTTTGCTTTGGAAAGATACTGCCTGTGTACGTGGCACTGGGTGCTGCAGCGCTGCCTTTGAAAGCAGGCTTCCAGGACCCAATGGTTTGGAAGAAACCCTCAGAAAGAGTAAACTCTATTTAAAGCAGCCATTTGGGAGAGCTTAACTGAATAGCTCCCACAGGGACGCTCACATGTGCATGAAAAACAAACAAACTTGCGCTCCTTTGATTAATACTGGTTAAAGGCCCAAACCAGAACATTTGTGAAAGCTGGAAGCAATTAGTGCCTTTGCAAAATCTATGTGCACCGATGGCAGTGAGTCACGGGGACAGCCTAGAAGGGAAAAGAGAGACTGCAACGCATCTCTTTGTTCTGCTTTGCCTCCCCTGAGATCCCTGGTGGCCATGGGAAATCACTTGCGCTGAACGTGAGATTTGGAAAGCGAGGTGAGCCTGAGGGCTGCTGGTACTGGGGGAGTCACTGCTTTTCCCCACCAGTCACCTACTGCACCTGCTATCTCCAGTCCCTCACCCAGCTTGGATGGTGTGGCTTATAAATGGGCCAGGGATGATTTGCCTTACACCTGCAGTATGCTGGGGATGGATCTGAAAATGCTGGAGGGGCGTGCAAGGGCCTCAGCTGGGACTCACTGTTGCTTTGAGACCAACCTCAGAGCAGCTTCTGATTTTGGGTGATGTAGAGGTGGGCACAGTGCTGCCTGGTGCCAGGCACCTGGGAATCACACATTGCCTGCCGGCTGCGGCTCTCGGCACGTATAGGAAGCCAACATCTGTGATCATTTGTTACTCGCTGCAACCTCAGCCCTTTGGCAACATGCTGTCAAAACATGAAATAGGTGTTTGCTCAACTGTACCTCTCCTTTTGGAAAAGCAATTTTGCAATATAAGTCTGAATTTTGTACAGTTGCAGGTGACAAGGGAAGGGAAAAGAGGCAAAGTAAGTGGCAAAGAATTTACTTAATGTCTTCCATTTGATAAAATTGATAAATTTTAGCAGCAACTGAAAGAGGAAGCAGAGAAGCTGCTGAGCCAGCAGTGTGCTCAGGTGGCCCAGAAGGCCAATGGCATCCTGACTTGTATCAGGAGTAGTGTGGCCAGCAGGACTAGGGATGTGATTTTCCCCCTGTACTCAGCACTGATGAGGCCTCACCTCGAGTATTGTGCACAGTTCTGGGCCCCTCACTTCAAGAAGGATGTTGAGGTGCTGGAGCGGGTCCAGAGGAGAGCAACGAAGCTGGTGAGGGGACTAAAAGGGAAGTCTTATGAGGAGAGGCTGAGGGAGCTGGGGGTGTTTAGCCTGGAGAAGAGGAGACTCAAGGGGGACCTTGTTGCTCTCTACAACTACCTGAAGGGAGGTTGTAGTCAGGTGGGGGTCGGGCTCTTCTCCCAGGCAACTAGTGACAGGGGGAGAGGGCATGGCCTGAAACTGTGCCAGGGAAGGTTTAGGTTGGATATCAGCAAGCACTTCCTGACAGAGAGGATGATCAGACATTGGAATGGGCTGCTCTGCTCAGGGAGGTGGTGGAGTCACCGTCCCTGGGTGTGTTTAAAGAAAGGCTGGATGTGGCACTCAGTGCCATGGTCTGGCCAATGTGGTGGTGTTGGGTCATAGGCTGGACTTGATGATCTCAGAGGTTTTTTCCCAGCCTCTGTGATTCTGTGATTCTGTGAGGGTCAACCTGGCTTAGGCAGAGCAACAAGTAGTACTCAGTAAATGGTATTTTCTCCCAGGGACTCACTGTGATGTCTGTGAACGCATGCTGTGAGGGGCCGGGCAGTTTGCACCTCGCAGCTGGGCAGATTAAAGAACAGCAGTTACAACACTGGGTAACATGAGTGTGTGAGTGGGCAGGTTTGAGCAATGCATTCTTTCTTTTAGTCGTGAATAGAGTCCGGCTGCAGAGTGCCACCGTGAAACACTGCTGCTTGGTAATAACACCAATTTACAGAGAGGAAATAGAAATCCTGGTGTGTCCTAGACTCCATTTGTTTCACTGTCTCCTAAAATAGCACAGAAAACAATCCTTGTTTCTTGGTAACACTGTTATATAGATTGCTGTGTTTTCCAAACAGACTGGCTTAAACCTGTGCTCTTTTCACCCGTTCACATACGCTCAGCTAATATTTACATTGGGATCCTGGCTGCATCAGGGCTGTGACAGGAGCAAAGCAAAGGCCAACGAGCGCTGCTAGCCTTGCTTAACCCCTCGGCACCGGGGAAGCGTGGGATGGGGAAAGGAGGCACTGCAGGACACCCAGCAGCTGCAGCTGTGGCCAGTGCAAGAGCCAGGGTGCCACTGCCGCAGCTCAGCATTTATCTTACCAGTGCTGTAGCATTTGCTCAGCCTCATCCCTGCCCTGTACACAGAGTACAGCACAGGGCTTCCTGAATTACAACCCGGGCAAGAAAGTTTCCTTTCTTCAGCAAACTGCCATCACAGAGGGCAGCTTCCAGTTGGTTGAGGGCCAGGCTCTCCTCCATGGTGAGACTGGGTATCTGTGTCCTGCTTGCCAGCAGCTGCCCAGAGAGGAGCTCTCCTGCCAGGAGAGGTGGTGTGCCCCATGCCACCAGGAAACTGGGGCTTGCAATGAGGTCACCTCTTAATCTATTTCTGGGTAGTGTGTTTGAAGATGCTTTGGGAAAGCATTCCAGTCCCTCGAAAAAGTCCGCTGAGCCGTCATTTTCCCTCACCTCTCTGCTCCCTCCCTTGCAGGTGCGGGGTGCTGCTCTCCAGACCTGATCAGCATCTGCAGGGAAATTAGAGCTCCCACAGCATCCAGGCTCCAAAGTCAGAAATAGCTGTGTGTGCTGAGGTAGGAGAGCTTATTCCACCCTGTAACTGGATTTAGACAGGCTGCAGCTGTGGCTGTGTGTGGTGATGCTGGTGGCTGGGTTTGAAGCAGCCCTGGCCCCCAGAGGCAACATTACTGCTCCCCAGCCCCCTGCCTCCCGCAGTCCTTCTGCAGGAAGGCAGCAGCCGGCACATCAGCCTTAGTTGCCTCCTGTGCCTTGAGGCTGATGCTTGTGATGATCCACATCATGTGTTTCTCCCAGGCGCCTGCTATTTCTCTAAGAGCAACGCTGCAGGGAGAGAAAGGGTGATGTGCCATGAGAGGTACATCAGGGCAGTGGCAGAGGAGAGGCTGAATTGCCTTCTTTGATAACACAAGGCAGGAAATGGGAAAATTTAACCCCAAAGGGAAACGTATGGCATGCCCTGGGCCCCTCTGCCCCATGGCTCTCCTCCCCAGGGCTCAGACAGAGCCCACTCGCCATCAGGGATGTGCTTAGCCCTGATCCTGGCTCTAGCCTTTGCAGTCTCTTCCCAGGGTTTATTACACTGGGTGTTAAAATAAATAACACCAAATTAGCCTGACCCTGAAGGCCCTGAAAGACGGCAGACTTGATGTCTGCAGCTACTCAGCAAAATCCACACATGAGCTGTTTATCTCCACTTTCTGGCCAGACTGGCAGCATCACATCCGTGTCAGGTTCAGCACCAAAATCCTTTTCCAAACACTACTGTGAGGATTGTAGCAATATTTTTCTGCCCAATCAGTGCTGGCTCCCAGCTTTCGAGGCGTCTATAATTAAAAATGACTGAGGCTTATTGAAGATAGGAGGACCACGGGAGATTTATTAAATGCACCCTACTCTGCTTAGCCCAGAGCCTGGAAATAATTGCAGCTGATCTATTCCAGCGTGCACAGGGCTCCTACAAAACCTGGGCTGGATTGCTCCTGCCATTCAGTGCCTGATTGCCACCCTCAGGGTCACTGCAAGTCAAGGTGCATCTATTTACTTATCTTTAAGTTTCTTGTGATAGGTTTTCAGCTGGTCCTCACATTTCAGGAAAGCACCTGGAGAAAGAAGCAATCGATTTCTAGCAATTATGCTCTGGCTGAGTGATTGCTACTCTGAATGTACAGTACTCTCACTGCTAAAGAAATAACTCCTAATTTCTACTAGGCTTTGAACTGTCTTTATTCTGAAAGTGCTGATTTTACTGGCCTTCAACAGATCACAAAAAACTTCCAGCTAGTGCTTTCTTCATGGTAATTATGAGCCCTTTAATTTCTCTTCTCACGAGCCACTTCCTCAGGTTTACAGAAGCGACTACATGGGATTCCTCTGGGGCCACGAATCTCACTTTTTATTAAACAGCCCAATCATAGTGAATGCCTCAGAGTCACCATTTTAAAATAAACACATTATCAGTACTGCAAAATCTATGTGAATTAATATGTAATATCAGTAAGTAGGACGCTCAAGCAGTATTTTAGGCACAGAATAAATATTTAATGATTTCTGTTCCAAATTTAGTGTGAAAGTGATTTAAATGCGCAGCATGCTCCCTGCTTACATATCAACGATTTGACACAAATACCAGTGGGCTGCTTGCATGCTTCCCAGCGATACTGCTTGGGTGCTGCACGGCATCCTTGCCACTGTCACAGCCACAGCTCCCAGCTCTTTGAAATGTCTCTGCTATTAATTCAGCAAAGGACCAGGTCATACCTGGCAAACAGACTCGATGCTGCTCGTAAGGATTTTTCTGTTGCCATCAGGCAGGATGCAAATGACATGTAGCCTGTTGAGTGTCCCATCCAGGAGCCTGGCCATGGTTGGCAAGAGCAAAAGAGATAGCAGAGGGAGGGAGTGGGAGATTTACTCAAACGGAAGACTCACACACATAGAGAGGGGCTGTTTCTCCTTTGATTATTTTGGAAATGATGGTGAGCATCTTGACAAACCAAGGCCCATTGGTAGGAGAGCTCTTGGGTCCCCTCCTGAGCTGTTCAGGAATTGCTGGATTAGGTTGAGTTTCCTCAAAGGAATTCCTCTTTGACTACTCCAGAAGATCATTTCTTAATTATTCACATGGGCAACGCCACAACCAGACTCTCTGTGAAATTCCTGAAGAGAGCCCCTGGGAAAGAGGTTAAAAGCTGTTTTTAACCAATCCCTTGCCAAATTTGGTGAAATAAAGGAAGACTTCAGCTGTACCAAACAACAGCAAAAAGAAACTCCTCTTTATACCTTTCCATTTGAATCACCTAGATACTACAATGCCTCAGCTACACATACGTTCTTACAGAAGGGTTAGAAAGGCAGCACCAGGGCACTACTATGCAAATGTGAAGAAGCCTGTGGCTATGGTTTCACTGGTTCGGGGAACCTGGAGGGACTTTGGAAAGTCAGTGAAGAACAATGCTTGAATTTTTCCTCTCCATTTGCTACAAGCAACCAACTCTGATGTGGGACTGCCACAAGGGCCCAGCTGGTTCCCTCAGGCACAGCCCTGTTGCCACCTCACCCTTTCCATTATGGGCTCTGCCTTCCTGGGCAAGGCAACTGAGAAAGTTCTGTCTCGTAAAACACCCTTTTGCAACCACCCACCCTGAGTTGGGCTTGTGCTCAGCCAAATGAGATGCAGCTGCTCCAGGCTCACAGAGAAATACAGCCCTGGTAAAATTATAGTCTGATAAAGCTCCTGAAGTTTTCACAGAGAAAGTGATTTTCCTGAGCGGCAAGAGGTCTGGGTCTGTGCTGCCGGGTGTGTTGGCTGTGCTCCTGCTGCACATTTTACGAGCTGGTAAAGCAACTGCTGGGTGAATTCATCCCTTAAAAGCATATTAATGCTGGGAAATCTGCCTTTTTACACCATGGAAACCTTCTCTAATAGTTTGATTACACTTTGATTCTCTAATTTACCGATGGGAAAGGTGCTGAGTTGCACAGATTTCAGCCTTCTGAGTAATTTGACGTCTCAGTACAAGATATCACACAGCAGCAGCACCAGAGCAGGAAGGTTTGATGTAGGTTTTAAAAGCATCAGTTTGGATCTCTTCCAAATATTTGTGCAGCTTTCACGTTTCCCATTACTCCTCAAGTATTTTTTTGTTGCAAGCAGTATCTTTCAGGTTAGATGCAAAATTTTCAGTAACAAACTTGATCTTGGGGTGATATCAAGTATTGTATATGTATATTTATATACATATATACACACACACAAGTGAATATTTCTTCATGTACATGGTGGTTAAGAGAATAAAAATAACAGTAAAATTGCTATAGAACTGTCTCAGCCTATTTCTTTAAAAGATTATCTTCCTTGTAATGATCCTAGGACATCACTATTTTTAAATAAGCTAAAAGAATGGTCAGACTGCTTCACAAAAATAATTCTCCTGTATCATGGTTTCTGCGATTCACAGGAACATCTTACTGCTGTGGTTTGGAGTGGTGCTCTGAATTGAACACCAGTTGCAGAGATATCACACAGAACAGAAAAGATCCCATTTAACAGCAAATCAAGCTGCAATAGGTAGTCAGTGTCATGGGACATAATTTTTCCAGAATGTGGACTCACTGCGTTGCTTCTACCAACACCCTCAGTCAGGGCATGGCTCATCCTACAGAAAAATCCCGTTTCAGCAGGTGTTTTGCAGCAGCTGGTCAGTGATACAGGCAAAGCCCTGGTATCGAGCAGGGACAGCCGCTCTGACATCCCAGGGCTAATGCATCTCTTCCCATCTGGTGTTGCCTCGAGGGCTGCACATGCTCTGGGTAGAAGGGCATTTCAGCGAGCAGACACAGGGGTGCGGGGTTTCCAGGACACCCATCAGTCTTGGTGGGAGCTTCCCCACCTGGACCGACCCTCTTTGCCTTCTGCATATCTATCAATCAAGCAAGCAAGGAATCACACATATTTAGGACAAGTCCTAAACTGTAACAGTTTTGCAGAGCCAGGCTTCATTTCTCCAGCAGGATTGGATTGTACCGATCAAGACAGAGCTTATTTTTTTTTGAAACAGCAGGTTTTGAAGACCAGGGCTGAAACACTGTTTGAACACTCGTTGCTTTATTGGTCTCGCTGGCATAATCTCTGCAAGCTGATTTACTGCAGCCGTTTTGCTGTGTGTAGAGCAGAGGGACTAAGTCTGTATGCCTCATTGGCAGCAATTTGGGCTGCATGGTAGAAGAAAACAGCTCCAGTCAGCTCCATGCCCTATATGGTGAGATGGTAAGGATGAACAAGGTAATGTGGTCCTTGGATGGACTGGGTATGAGGTGGAGAGACACCCAGCTGCAGAGGACTGCCTGTCTCTGCCAGAGGTATCAGGATGGAATCTCATGGGGAGTTCAGCTCCTACAGAACCCTTCAGGCATCTCTCCACCAGGCTCTAGAGGGACATAATGGAGGCTTGTGATCTTGGGCATTGTATTGTACAGGCACCATGTTGTATGTGTGTAGGGCTGTCTGTGCACCATGCTGCACATGCATCGTGCTGTATGTATACCATGATGTATGTGCATTGTGCCACCTGCACTGTGTTGCACATGCATGGTACTTTATGTGCACTGAGCAATATGTTCCCTGTGCTGCACACTGCACGTGCACTGTGCTGTGCACACACCGTGTTGTATGTGTACCATGCTGCATATGTCATACTATGTACATAGCAGCCCCTGCTTGGTGCCCACCCAGCACATGGAGGACCAGCTAGCCTCTGTGAGTGTTTGTGGAAGCAAGGCTGGCAAAAACACAATGTGAAAATCACAAGCAAGAGCTCATGTTAATGAGGACCAGCCATAGGAAGGTAAGCATATATTCTAAGCATCACAGCTGAGAGCAGGAAACTGTTTTACTATGAGTATGCAGAGATGTAAATAACTATGAAGCCCAGTAACTCTAGTGGCATTTGTGATTAGAGTGAAAGAGACAATTTGCTCCCTGGACTCCTCCAAATTTCCAAACACATCTTCAGATGGGGAAAAAAATTATATTCCCCCCAGGGAGGCCAGCAATGACAGAGGGGGGAAGTGAAGCACAGTATTACTCACTAGATACCACACAGCTGGAAAAGGGCTGTTATAATATCAGTTAAACTCTGCAGCTTGAAGCACAGTGGAAGGTAAGAAGCTCTTCACTAGGAAAAACCACAACTACAGAAAACTGCCAGCAGACTCCACAGTCATCACAGGAACCAGCACTTGTGCTACCTGGGCAAACTGTCCCTGAGCAGGCTTTGTGCTGTGCCTTTTCCCTGCAGGATCCCACTGCCATTTGGTGCCATCCTATGAATGCAGGAATGTGTCCATCACTGCAGGCAGCAAGGATGAACCCCAGAGGGCTTATCCACCATTACATGGGAAATACTGGGCTTGGACACACTCCTGTGTGATCAGAAAATCAGGGGCAGGTAGGCAGGGAGACCTCCCTGTGGAGGAGGAGGCAGGTGCCCAATCTTCCCTGCCGTGCAATGACGCTGCCCGAGCTGAAATCGAAAGATAAAATCATATGAGTTTTGGCCACAAGTGATGAGAACGGATTTTCAGGACTGGATACAGCATCCAAACCTGAACCTCACTCAGTAATTCCTGACTCCACATGCCTGCAATTCAGCAGTGCATTAGTTCAGGATCCCCAGTCCTGGTGCAAAATCCTGCAGTGTGGTGGAAGCTGGCTGGCTTACACAGCTTATTAAATACTGTCTGTATTAAATGTTTTGTGTCACTTTTTCAGCCTTTTGTCTGGGTTCAGCTCCCATTTCATTGTGCCAATTTCTGCTAGTTGACAGCATCATATACTTGCCCTGCATAGACTTGGGTAGGCTCTGGTCAAGTCACTTCTAAGAGGCAATAAACCAAAGCTGTTAAGCTCAGGATTGTTCATTGAATGTTTGCCTGGCTTCCTTGCGCTGTTTTATGTAAAGCTCTACAGCACTGCAAATATACCTTTCTTTTCTATAATATTTCCTACATATGAGATACCGTGTTTCTCTGTCTAAAAATATATAAACCAATAAAGGTGTCATGTTTATTTCTAGCCTTCCTACTGTCCTTCACTTCTTGAAAATCTTACTGTTGTAGACAAGTGGGAGAAAGAAAGCTCTTCCTTAATGTTTGCTGCCCTTTTTCCCTCTGAAATAGAAAGCGGGTGACAAGGTAAATATTGCTGCAGTTTATCAAGCACTCTGAGAATGTATGTCACAGCATCCATAAGTGGACTGCTTACTGTCTAATTTGCCATCATAATTCATGCCCGAAGAGCTGCTGATCCCCTCTGCAGAGCATTGTCTCTGCAGGCAGGAAGGGTAGGGAGCCACAGGCTTCCCGGGGAGCCCTTCCCAATGTCTCTGCTCATTCTTTATTTTTGCCTGCCTTTTTTTATACGTTCTCTTCTTGTTTGCAAGTCTCCTGCTTGCTGCTGGCCGTGCCTTGACTGGCTGTGCCTTGCCAGACAGCTCAGCTGCTTGGGACTGGACATAGGACCGTGTTCGAAATGGCAACTTGGCACTTGACCAGTCATGGAAACAGCTCAAACCACAAACAATTCTAAGACCCACAGGGGGAAAAAAAGCCCAACAATTGCCGACGTCTGTGATTTGCAAGTACAGTGGGGGCCTTGGCAAGCCCCTCTCTTCATACATGCACCACACCTGTAAGAGGAATCAGTGGGCACAGTAATCAAGGAACAAGCCAGCTTCTGGAAATGCAAATACAACACATATATTCTTCAAAGATCTGTCACTACTCTTCATTTTTTGCCTTTAAACATAAATCCAAGCATTTCCCTGTATTAACAAAAAATTGCTTGATTACAGCCCATTAGAGCTTTCATTAGTGTTCTTGGTGCAGAAAAGCTTTGGGTAATTAACTTCCAAAAAACTGCTGCTAAAAAGGGTATAAGATATACATTTAATAATGCTACACAGATAATGAATCTTCCCTTAATGATATACTGAGTTTGTCCCACATTTTTAAAGTGTTTTGAAACCTAATTTAAACAAACAAGGGTGACTATGAGTAAACAAAACATGAAATTTAGTGAGCAGTTGCCAGTCATACAAACATCCCTGTGCTAGCAGCTTCATGTCTTAGACATTTCACTGGTTCCAACAGGTACTTGAGCTTTTTGATGGGTTGCACAGACTCAGTGTCACTCCGCCTGTGCCATGCTGGGACAGAAGGGGACAGGAGCACTGTAGCACTCACCTTTTCTTTGCACCTTATCCCGCAACACTACGATATCTGAAGTTACACGTTTGAATGTGTGGTGTATTGTTAATATACTGCACTGCAAACTTTAACATCTCCTGGAGGTTTCGGGTTTTGCAGGCAGTATGGAAGTTGGGCCTGTAGATTGTTTTGGGGCAGTAAAGCAGAGCAGAAGAAATCCCCAAGCTCTGCTGCTTCCAGGTCTACAGCCTGCACAGCAACAGTGGCAAAACTGAAGTGACACTGATCACGGCCCGGGGGTTGTTTCAGGGCAGGGAAGCACTGGAGGAAGAAGGAGACTAAACTGCAGACAGGCACAAAAGGAGAAAGAGTGGAAGGGATGACAGGCCATGGCCATCTCATTAGCTCTGCTGCAAATGCTCTGCAAGCCATCTATCACCAAAACTGCTTGTTCCTTACAAACAAGTACCATCTTTTGCAGAGTCTGCAACACAACAGGCACTTTCAGGCTATGGTCAATCTCCTTTTATGTTAGGCATCTTCAATGTGTCCGATAGCTTCTGCCTTAGCAGGTTTGATTTGTCTCCTTCATTATGAAAGGAGCCCATGTCACTGATGGAGATGTTTATAATAATGTCTCCAAAATCAGGGGAGATGTACTGCATCCCAAAAGCTACAGCATTTCACTTGCTTCTGTGTCATGGTAGGACATACTATTTGACAAAACATTTCTCCTAATCATAGAGCACATCCTGTATTGCATCCATAGCTTGAGGTGCCTATGGAGAAATATCAATGGAAAAAACTTTGTCAAACTGCGAGTTTCTGTTTGACTTCAGTGAATCTTTACGTTTCTGGACTGCAGTCATGCTGACATTTATTTCCAGAAGAAATCTCCAGTAAAACAGAGTATCCGATATTAATGTGATTGACCTGCTGGCCTTGCTGAAGCTGCAGGGAAGTAACTGTACATTTAATCAATTTTACTGTGTGTAGAGGTCATCATTATGAGTGGGCTCCTGGAGATGCTGTTCAGTTTCTCCTCTGCAGAGATATCTTCAGAATGCAAATTGTCCAACAAATGTCTTCCTGTGAGAGCCTGTTGGGAACAGCCTCGATGCTGCAGATGCACACAGTGCCATGTGCTTTGGAAATGTGGTTTCTTCCCTGCCCCCTGGGTACTGTGAGCATCTCTTCACCTGGCAGTTGGACACCGCAGAAAGCACACTCAACACTGATAGCTGCAGAGCAAGCTATGGTTGGCCATATGAAAAGTTGTGTTGTCAATAGAGAAGAGCAGGACTCCTGAGAAGCTGAATGGTTGGGAAACGCATGGACTGATGTTCAATGCAAGAAAGATGCTAGCAAGGGCTTGCGTTAATAGAATGACTTTTTGCATTTAGCACTGAAGTAAACTTAATATAGACTCTGAGGATTTGGTTTTGGTTTTTGTTTTTTTTTTTTTAACTTAAGTAAACATGTGACTTTCTATAATAATTTTAATGTGGGCAGAGTTGATGCTTGTGAATTAATTGTATTTCACCTGATCTGATGGCTAGCTATGGATAGATAAGGCCCACCAGGATCTTATGTTTGTTAATAAGGCACTACTTTCTATGTCATTTGAACTACAAGTTCCTAGCATGGGCTATTTTTATATTTTGTATTTATACAGAGCCTCGCACAAGAGTATTACTAGAAAATAATTACAACCTAGTGATATAAATTAGTGGAGAACTACTTATCTGGCTCATGTGTGGAACAAGCAGTTATCAAAGTAGGTAACCATATCCTGGAAGAGTAAAACTTCTCAGGAATATAACATGTTTTTCTCTATTTATTCATAACCCCATGTGCTATTTTTTAAGATTCAAACTGTGCAGTGTGAAGGAAACTGACGCAATTTGTTTTAAATCTGAGTAAAATGCAAAGAAATGCATCTCTATTAGAGAGAAGGGTGTTGTCTTCATGGTTTGCTGGCCTTCCTTTTCTGCTGAAATCACCAGCAGGGTGAATTTCCAACTTGCATGATATCCACATGTGGTGAACTTTGCATTGGGAGCTCATTATTTGGGAAATACACAGAAAACCTGGAGTGCCTGTATTGGGGGAGGTGGTTAAGAAGGAACTCTTTCAAGGTCATCACGGTGTGTTGAGTACAAGTCCCCAGAAGTCGGGCTGAGATGCTACCTCTCGGTAGCATCCCAGAGAGGAGAGGTTCAGGACAACAGATGTCAACACTTGCAAACCCAGCCCCAGTTCTGCAAGCCTCGGTGGCCTGAGGAAGGCAGCAACCCTGGGGCACTCGTCTGATTGCTGGATTGGCTGCTAGGTTTCCTTACTCATCTCACTCATTTTTTGGTAGAGCCACCATGAAGACAAACACTCTTCTTGAAGGAAACACCACCAGATAGTCACCTGCATCAAGACCTTCCTCACAACCTTTCTTCCTCTTTCAAAATCCTACTACTGACAATATTGCATGTCTCTGGCAGCTGAAGCTAGTCCCAACTAACATCCTTAAAATTGCCACAGGATGACCTCTGATGATCTAGGTCCTCTACCTAAAGGCAGAAACAGAAATAATTAAGAAAACATGCTGCCTGCCCATCAGAAAATGCTCATCAGTTGACAGATTAACCCCATGCAGAAAAGCCAAAGTCAAAAAGCCCTGGACCAATTATCCCAACAGTGAGAAACTGTATTTTGGAGGCATTTCTTTTTCAGCAGTAAGCTGCTGCTCATGTGTGTGCACTTATTCTCCCAGACCAGCAGATGTGTGCAGCTCAGGGTGCTCCTCTGATGGAGGTGGAAGCTAGGGATGAAAACATGAGAAGGTGTCTAGGGAGGGCTGGCCACAAGCAGGCATCTCTGTGTACCTGTCAACACTCACTGAAGTTTTATTTTATTTAATGCAAAACCAAGTGGCATCCAACAAAACACTATTTGCTCTTAGCAGAAAGGAATTAATGCCAGGACAGAGATGTAGCCATTCCTCCAGGAGCACAAGACCAAGTGTTGACCATAACTCATGTAAAGCTGGAAAAAATTTCAGCTAGTCATACATCCATTTGGTACTTTGAAAAAGCCAGTTTCACAATGCAAAACTCTTATGTACCAGGGCAAACTGTGAAACAGAACTCAGAAAACAGAGAAATACCTTCGTAGGCTTCTGCAGCCAAAGCCACTGAAAGCCCCAGTCTCTCCACTGGCAAAGGATCCCTGAGATGGCTACAGAAATTGAACATGTCTCAGAGAGACAATGAAAGGAGCAATGTTTGCATCCAAATAGAAAACAAACAGAAAAAAAACCTGGAAACTTGCAATTAGTGTAATATGGAAATTAGAAACTGGATAAATTAGATAAGGGAAGGAAAAGAATACAAGAGACAGGCTACAGCTACAGAGAAAAGAGCAGTAGGAAAATGTCTTTAAAATATATTAGGGATGAAGAGAAGCCAAACTATGTCTTTGGATGATTACCAAATGGAAATTATAGAAATGGCAATAATTATGCAGAAAGGCAAATGTTTTTAATGAACAAATACTCCTGTTCTGAATCTGGGGAGAAAAACAACCACAAATGATGCATTCCCATCAGATGATGATGATACAACAATTTGCAGAACAGCAGAAGTTCAGGGGGGGAGCGAACAATAGTTACAACAGCTAAGCATCTTCAAATCAGCAGTCTAAATAATTTGCATAGAAGTGTTTTGAAGGGACCCTACTGGTTTTTCTGGACTGCTAATGCTGGTTTTGCAGGGATTGTGGAGTACAGGCAAAATTAGAGCAGGAGAAGAAAAGTCGCTGTTTAAGGGAAAGTGGGATGACTTGGATATTGATAGGCCTACTAAGCTTTGATCTTGGGGAGATAATGGATCCCAGACAACGAGAAACAATTGCACAAGTTAAAAAATAGGAAAGGATAATATCATTAATGCCCATCAATAGGGGCTGATGAGGAATAGATCTTCTTGAACTAACTAGATTTTTTTTGTTATAATGAGATTACAGTTTTGCTTAATAAAGGAAATAGTGTTGATTCAAGCTTCTGTAAAATATTTGAGTTGGTATTCCACAATGTAACGTTCAAGAAGCCAGTTCAGTACAAAATCAACACAGCACACAAAGTGAATTAAATATCAGCTAAAAGAATTACCTGTTAAAGACCAGTTGATGTGGATATGTTTCAAGTGGGATGTCCACAGAAATCACTCCTTGGCTTCAAGGCAGGCAGTGTTTTACTGGTCACCTGGAAAAAAACCATATTAAATCCCATCAGATCTGGCTGGTTGCTGGCCTGTGCTGGAGCAAGTGGTGAGCAGTGGAGAGGAGAGGTCCATGATGGAGGGGCAGGTGTCCTGCTTAGCTGAACATGCTGAAACCACACACATTTTTTTTTTAGCTATAAGTAAGGTCGTGCACTGAAAGAGATGTGGCAGTTCTGTTTGGCAAGAATTGGGGATGTATGTGGTGGAGCTGTACCAAAGAGATCAGCTTCTGAGAGAGACACTTTGGTCTGACAACGAATAATTAGGTATAAAATTGCTAAAGGGCAAATACAGGGGGTGGGGGGGAAGGGCTGAGACAATTCTTTCTGAACCACTCTACAGTAGGAGGGCTGCTGGCTACAGCAGCATGCTCATAAGTGCTGAGGTGGATCTGCTCACAGTGGAAGTGTTTTCATCAGGCTTCACCATGAAAAAAACAGGATCTTTTATTAGAGCAATGGCACAGCTGGAGACAGCAGCCACTGCTACCAGGACTATACCTATTGAACCAAGAGCTCTATTTTTCCAACATCAAATTCGATAGTCTTCTTTTTTTTTTAGCAGTTACTTCAGTGCAACAAAACCAACGTCTCATCTCTTGGAGAAGGCTCAGTTTGGTGTAGGCAGTTTCTTCTGTCTTTCCTCTTCCCTGCTGTTTCATGGAGTGGTTTCATCTCTTCCATGATCCATTGCTGAAGCACCTCACCATGTATCACTTAACAGCTGGCAGATGTAATGATTCTTCAGTCATTTGGCTTCCATACAGTAATAATGGATATTTGGTTATTTTTCTTTCTAGTAACTGGTGATGGCTAAAGTGCTGTAGGATGTATTTGCATCCAAGCAGCTCATTTTGCACAGCATTTAGATCATTAACTTCAGATCCTTCCTGGGCAGGTCTGAGCACTGGCTCAGCTGCAGTTCACCTGGATGATGTGCTGCTGGTATGGACAAGGTGAACAGCCTGCTCTCCACCCCAGTGTAGCACATCACTCCTTCGGGAACACAAAACTTACACAAAGTACACTCTGGACCCACGTCTCCATATATTTCTTCAAATCTTGTCTTTTAAGGTATTGAGAGCTGTGAAGAGATGGTAAAATTCAAGTATCCTGAGTTCAGTTCTCAGGAAGGTCTGCATGTCACAGACCTATCCTGAAGCCAAAAGATCACCCTTCATATAAATGA